>JBBBDQ010000788.1:275000-290000 GCA_037127315.1 Ascarosepion bandense | reverse complement strand
AACAGCTTCTTCTCTCGTATTCCTCGCTTGTGGAACTCTCTTCCAACTTCTTGCTTCCCAGTCAACTTTGATTTTCAAAAATCGTTATCTTCTGTTTTCTGAATTTTTGTTCTTTTACTCTTCTCTCTCTCTCTCTCTCTCTCTCTCTCTCTCTCATACACACACACACACACACACACACACACACACACACTCTCTTTAATAGTATTTATATTTCTTTCACGTGTAGTAATCTCTTGTGTCTTAGTGGTTTTATTGCTTTGCTTGGGGTGAAATGATTAAAAAAAAGAATTTAAGAATCTAAGCGTAGTACTAGACTGGCTGTTAGGTCTCATAATTTTATAGTTGAAACAAGCTAGAGATAACTGTATGTTCTATGCTAAGGGTTTCTTCTCTCGCACTTCTCTTCTTGCTTTCCAGTAGTTGTAATATCAATCGTTATTTTCTGTCTTCTTAATTCTTGCTTTTTTATTGTTTTCTTTCCTTAATAATGTTTTTCTTTTTCTCATTCTTTCACACTCAGTACCCTTCTTGCGTCTAAGTGGCTTTATTGCCTTGTTTGGAGTGATAAAAACAACAGACAGCTATTGGATCATAAACGGAAGATTTGATGTTAATATAAATTATATTTATCTCATGCTTTCACACTCAGTACCCTTCTTGCGTCTAAGTGGCTTTATTGCCTTGTTTGGAGTGATAAAAAACAACAGACATCTATTGGATCATAAACGGAATATTTGATGTTAATATAAATTATATTTATCTCAACACAAGCCCACAACTATAGGACACGCAGTGAGGATCAACCTCACGACTGAAGCATTACCCGACACCATAGAACTCGGACGGTCTCTGATTATAGTCGAAGATATACTAATAATTTTTAAATATAAATAGTTTTTAAGGGTATATTTTTTTTGACAATTTCCAGTATTCTTGTCTGTCTGTCTGTCTGTCTGTCTGTCTGTCTGTCTGTCTGTCTGTCTGTCTGTCTGTCTGGGATGACCAGTTATCTTTATTTACATTCAGACCATTAAATAAATCTTTGTTGTTATTAACACAACATTTTGTGTCTTCTCACCTTCATCAGGTAGTTGCCGATTCGGTTAACTTTCAAGGAATTTCGAACCGAACCCTACAATTAATCTACCGTAATAAGTCGTTCTATTTCCGCTGACCATCTCTAGAGACATTGCGTTTTTATTTAGTTATACCCATTTATTGTTCACTCTTTACACAGAGTCTCTTGAACCAACCAATAACGGAACAGAAGTAAATAAGAATTTGACGAGATTTTCCGAGACGTGAAAAGCAGAACGAGAATAATCTACCACCTTAGATTAAACAGTGTTCAGTTAGAAATTTCCGGATCGGTAAATACCTGATGAAGGCCGGTGCGCAAAACAGCCGAAACGTTGTGATCATAGCATCAAATATGAAAACAATGACTATGAATAGTGTAAATAAAATTGTTTTAATCTCATGTTTTGTTTAAAAATCTAATTTTAATGTTTATTTCTTTCTAGGCGGATGTTCCCCACCCTCAAAGTTAGCCTGGAAGGTTTGGACCCACACACCAAATATATTCTCCTGATCGACGTACTTCCGGTCGATGACTGTCGCTACAAATACCACAATTCTGAGTGGGTGGTCACAGGGAAGGCCGAACCTCACATGCCGGGTCGCCTCTACGTTCACCCGGACTCTCCAGCCTCTGGGGCACATTGGATGAAACAGCCAGTTTCCTTTCACAAGCTAAAACTGACCAATAACAACTTGGACCAAAATGGACACGTGAGTTGGCGCTCATTTTTCATATAATATATATATATATATATATATATATATATATATATATATATATAAAATAAATTCCAATGTTCAAATCAGTTGTATGGCCATTTCTACGAGAAATTCCTAAAAGAAATTTCGCGTATCATCAGCAAGTTCATTTTTTTTATTACAAAAGCCAATTTACAAAATAAACCAAGATATTTTACGGGCGGAAGTTCAAAAAAAATATTCATCACGGAAAAATTAAAGGGGTGGAATTAATAAGAAAGTAGACAGAAATCAATGTCTATTTTTATATTTAGATTTATGGAAACCCTTACTTTAAAACTGAGTCAAGAGTTGAAAGTCGAAATTTAACGTTGTCTGACTCTAAGAAATGGAAGGGGGAAGGATAAAAGAAAGAAAGAAGTAAAGAGGGAGTAAAAAAGTGGAAAAGAATAGTTGACAGGGAAGTAAGCTAAGAAAAGAAAAGAAAAGAAAGAAAAAGGAAAACATTCATCTCCATAAAAACGTTAACAAACGCGTTGACAAATAAATCATAGCGGTTTTTGTTTTAAATAAATGGGATGAAGTTATTAGCATAAAAAAGTATTTTGGGAAAACCTTGACAAATAATTTAAATTTAAATATAAAACTAGATTTAAATTGAAAAAATAAAATTTATAGAAAAGTAATCAAAATTAATAAAACAGAACGAAATAAATATAAAATATAAAAATAAAATAAACATAAAAATAAAAATGAAAAAAATTTTACTGAAGGAATATATTAAATCAACAAGTGTACACATACACACATACACATACACATATACATATAAATATATAATTTATATATATACATATAGATAGATATATTCAACACACATACGTATATGTGTTGAATATATCTATCTATATGTATATATATATGTATGTATGTATGTATGTATGTATATATATATATATATATATATATATATATATATATATATACTGTTAAATATAACAGACAATGAATGTCTATTATGTTTAATCATGAGCCGTTCTAAATATCGTCTTTTGACTTTAATTTCGGTTGAAAATAAAGACAAAAATTCTCCAACATTTGAATATTTTTTATTATACTGGTTTTAAGCTTTCGACTCACATGAGCCATCTTCAGAGAGGTTACAGGGACGTTAACATAAATACATCCACCATCAAAGTCTTGTGTTGACATAAAACATTACTATGCGACGATAACAGTCACCGAATAACAGACGCAGGTTATAATTTTTTGCAATGGGGTTCTATGACGTCACACCGCGTGAGAGACCAAAATGTAAATAGAACCATATGTCTAAAAAAATAAGTGCGAGTGGCCGTGAATAAATCACATATCGAGATCCATTTGCTTTTCTGATGGATCTTAATATGTGAAGTTACAAGTTTATTCGCCTGAAGAGAGTCAACTTTAGACTCGAGACATGTGTAGCAACACAAATACCATTAAGGACACTTAATATATCATACGATATATATATATATATATTCAATGCAAAAACATTGTGTATTAGAAGCCTGATTTCCTCTACGAACTCACCAGTTAATATTCCATTTTTATTATATTAACGCGAGGCATGTTAGCTTATTCGCACTGAGTGGTGCTTCTTTTTACCTGACAACGGAATATCTCATTATAAAATAAGGGAGATTAGTCTGCGTGGCCGATAAATATATAACACGACATTATATTTTATATTATAAAGCAAATTATTGTTGTAAATCTTTGACAAGAAATAAAAGAGGAGGTGAAATTCGTAAAGAAACTAGGGACGGGGGAGGAAGAGAGGGGGTAGCGAAAGTGGCAATTATGATGGCGTAAATAAAGAGATAATTAGTTGGAAAAACGTAAACGACTCGCTGAAATGCCGTCATTTTGTTTGGACTGATAAGGGTTCTTAGAAATATTCGAATTAATATGGGATTGAGGGGGCTGAAAGGAGTTGAAAGAACGAGGGTCGTGGGAGTGGTTAAAAGCGATAAGACTTTATCCGGCGACAGGTGCGAGTTAATAGGAGTTGTAGAATTCTGAAATCCACGAAAAGATTTTTGTCAATATATTAGTTGAGCAGGGGGGGGGGGGCTTTCTGTTGGATGTTGAAGAAAAACATATTAGGGCGCAAAAAGGGAAAAAAGAGGTAAAGAAAGAATAGATGAATGAATGAAAAGCAGTTTGTCGCAAAGAAAAATGTATACGAGGTAAGAAAAAGGAAGGAAGGAAAGAATGAAGGAAGGAAAATCTGTGTTCAAAAGAAATAAAGAATAAGATGTAAAAAAAATGAATGAGTGAAGGAAGGAAGGAAGGAAGGAAGGAAGGAAGGAAGGAAGGAAGGAAGGAAGGAAGGAAGGAAGGAAAATCTGTCTTCAAAAGAAATAAATAATAAGATGTTAGAAAAAGAAGGAAAGAAGGAAGGAAGGAAGGAAGGAAGGAAGGAAGGAAGGAAGGAAGGAAGGAAGGAAGGAAAAACTGTGTATTGAAAAGAAACAAAGAATAAGATGTGACAAAGAAAGAAAAAAGATAAAGAAAGAAAAAAGAATAAGACGTAGCATTGAATGAAAGAATTTGATTTGGCAAAGCAAGAAAGAATGAAAGAAAGATTTAATTAAAAACTATTGCAAAGGAAAAAGAATAAGGATGCGACAAAGAATGAATGAATAAATGAATGAAAAACTGTGTTGCAAAAACAGAATAGGATGTAAGAAGAAAGAAAGACTAAGATGTAGCAAAAAGATAAAGAAAGAAAAAGAATCGAAGAATTAAAGGAAAATTAGATATAACAAAGAAAGAAAAAATAGGATTTGGGAAAGAAAGAAAGAAAGATGGTTAAATTGAAATAAGTTGCAAGCCAGGAACGAATAAGATTATTTAGGATTGAATTATGATCAATAAAAGAAAGCAACAACAACAACAACAACAACAAAAACAATTGTAAGGAATTCATTCAGAAATGTCAAAAATAAATCGAATTTTTTTTACCCATTTTCATTTCACAATTTTTCATTTCCGTTTGTTACCAATGCGTATATATATTCTTGAATTTTTTTTTTTTTTCAAATTATTTATATTTGTTTGTTTTTGTATTTCTTCTTCCTTTTCTTCTATTTGCGTTTCGGCATTTTTCGTTTGCGGAGATAATTTGGCATGTTAGAAGCGACCACATCGCTTTGGGCGTCATCATCTACACGTCACAAACGGGGCATGCCGGGAAGGATGTTTATTGACTTAACAACAAAATAAATACGTTGGTCGTTTTTCAAAATCTTTCTCACATCACCACTACCGCCGCCGCCACCATCACCACCCAGTCTCTTTCCGACGACATTCTTTCAGCAACTCACAGTGCAGAAATGTCATATTTGGAATTAGAACGAAGCACAGGAACACATTTTTACGATTCCTATAAATTTATATATATATATATATATATAGTTGTCAGTCCGTAAACGGTGAGGATAATCCAACAAGATTTCCTTAATATAAATTATTAATAGGTAAATCCGTATAGAGAGCTCAATGGGTGTTAACCAGAGCGATATGAAGCTTATAAAGGAAAACTCAACACGTCATACTAGTTATAAACTATAGTTCATTTCAATGAGCTTAAACAGCTCATATCATCAGACCCTTTTACAATATTTCCTCCATCTGGCATAAAATTTCTGCCAGAATGAAATTCTTAAAATGAAGAGGGAACATAATAAAAAGAATAATAATAAACATAAGATTACAAACAAATAAATAAATGTAAGGGGAAGTGGGGAGAAAGAAGGAAACGAAAGAATGGGAGGGAAGGGGGATAAAGGGATATAGAGTTCAGTTCCAAATATGGGTAGTATCCGTTTGAAGTTATTTGACTGTCTTAGATGGTATGACCTCTGAAAAAAACCCAATTCCCCTGACTTTAGGCGTCTATTTGACTTCATCAGGTCAACTCACTTAATTATACTAACTTTCATCCACATATATACCTATGTGTACATTTCCACATATACTTACCCTGTGATTTTGTTAAAGTTTACATATCCACTGATTTAATATAATTGTATTGAACACTTTTTAATACAAATGTGCTCTGGTCTAATCTTATTATGACCAAAAACTAAGTAATTAATCATTATATATATATATATATATATATATATATATATATATATATATATATATATATATATATATATATGCTTCAAACGGTGTCTTTAATGGATACTCATATTCGAGTAGATGCTCTATGGAACAAAAATTGATAACGTCTAACTAAACACATGCAACTACGAGAATTAAACGCGTTTAAAGGCGATAAAGTGCTCAGTTAGAAAACGAAAGCTACAATTGTTAGAAGATGGAGAAAAATTCTAAGGACTTATCCTTGCGGTTGACTTGAAGATTTGCATAAAAATCATGAGTCAGGGTTAGATACTTAACCTCCTCCCGATTTCTCGGCCCGAGTTATCATCCATTACACTACACGTACACACACGCGTGCGCACACAGATGCACATACACAGGCTCATGGTGGAACTGTTGCTGATTTATATATATATATATATATATATATATATATTCCTTGACGGTAGCACGACTGCGTTATACATGATGAAACTGCGAGTCGTAATACCGGTGAGGAAAATAGCCCTGTTATATTACACCTAGCACTATTTTATTCACACAAGCAATGTACGACATATATATATATATATATATATATACAAATGAATAAGAAATGAAGAAAATAATTGCAACGAACAAAACATTAATCTAAAAGAGTGCTCAATATAAAATTGAGCAATGAATATTTATTATAAATTATACTTTAGAACATGTACGAAATACAATCTACTACAAAAATGTACATTTTGTTTCAATATTGAAAAATCATTGTCTCATCAGGCAGTTAATAATGATAGTAATGAACTTTTTTTTTAAGAAAATTTTTAAAAAAAACAACTTACGAACGTCTGTATCTATCTGCAATTCACTTCCGGCCAAATTTTGAAATTTCTATTTCTTTACTGTTTCTGTTGTCTCCACCCCACCCCACACCCACACACACATACACACACTTTCTTCCCTCTGTGCATTTTTCACTTTTTCTTCTTTGTTAAGCCCATACGTCGTGTGACCGTTATCTGTATCTATCTACATTTTATTTACTGCCTTGATTTAAAATTTCTCTCACTTAGCCGTTTCCATTGGCTCTTTCCTCTCAGTTTTTTTTCTCTTGTTTTCCTCTTTGCTTTTTTGTTTCCTCTGTGTTTTTCTCTTTCCTCTTTCTTTTCTATTTATTGATTTCTCTTTTTTGTTTCTCATCTTTTCTACAATTTTTCTTTTTTCCCCTCTTTTTTAACATCCTCTTTACCTCGTACGAAAAGATTTCCCAAAATAAAAGAAAGTGAGTTTTTCTTCATTTTTTTTTAATTTTTTAAAAAAATGTAACGTTTATTACCATCATTATTAACTACCTGATAAGACATTGTTCTTTCAATGTCGAAACAAAATGTACAATTTTGTAGTAGATTGTAGTTTGTACATATTCTAAAGTATAATTCACGTTTTGGCCGTGTTCATAGTCGTTGCTATTTAGTGTTGTCTTTGTCTTTTTATGATTAATGCTTTTATAGTATCTTTTCTATCATCTTTAATGAAACATGTATAAAAAAAGGAATGCTGCCCAAATACGCAATATATATATAGGATATGCGTTGTGGTGCAGTGGATATCGGCTCGGAACGAGAAATCGGATAGTCATGTTCGTGTTCCAATTGAATTCGTTGCATTCACTTACGCGTGAATGCCCTTGGGAATGGTATGAATCCTTCGTATCTCCCTCTAGCTATGGGTTAAATAGCAGGACAGATTGGATTCTATAGCCTTGTTTGACAACCAATCTACAGAAAGTAAAGTAATGGCAACCTACTGCGGGAAAATCTTCTGTTCAGTCAGTCGTGTCTCTTTCGAGACATGATCGCCCAAGAGTGTACTACGTAAGGCACCTAACTGACTGATATATATATATATATATATAATGGACATTGAAGTCAACACTCAGCAGTAACAGTCTGTTTCATGCGTAAACGCAATATATATTAATGGTGCCTTAACCATTCTTAAAAGTTTTTTTTTATCATCTTAAATGCTTAAAAAGAATTCTCAATATCTTTTTACTTTCAAAATGTTGTTATTTGCTAATGTCCGCATTTTTTGTTTCTTCTTTTTACTAGATAATTCTCAATTCAATGCACAAATACCAACCTCGGGTCCACGTTGTGCAGGCTAACGATGTTTTTACAATGCGTTGGGGATCCTTCTACACGTACGCCTTTGAGGAGACCAAATTCATAGCCGTCACCGCTTACCAAAACGAACAGGTATGTAACCAACAAAATACAACATCGATTCATTCACATTTTATTAGGTGTCCGACAAGTATCGGGCCAGGAAGTTTTTTCTGCCTGAGTCTATCTTGCACATATACAAATCAACCATCCGACGGTGCATGGAATACTGTTGTCATATTTAGTCAGGCGCCCCTACTGTTCATCTCAGGGTTCTCGACAGGCTCCAGAGGAGAATCTGTAATGTGATTGGTCCCGACCTGGCACCTCGACTCCAGCCACTTTCTCATTGGTGGATGTGGCTTCCCTCTGTCTCTTCTATAAATATTTCCATGGCTTCTGCTTTGACGAACTTAGGTCACTGGTCCCCCCTCCACAAGAATTTACTCGGGCAACCAAACTGGCAACAAGGTCTCACACTTTTACAGCTAAATCAACGAAATGTTGCCGACAGTTCTACTCAATCAGCTTCTTTTTCCCGCGCTACCCGCCTGTGGAACTCCCTTCCATATACTTGCTTTTCCCGACGGCTACAACCTCCAGGAGTTTAAATGCAATGTCAATTCCCATCTGTTATTCACTTAAATCTAGCCCTTTCCACATCACCCCGTGTATCTTGTTCTTTTCCTTTCTCTCTACCTTCGCAAATGTCTTCACTCCTGTGTTCACATCCTTCTCTTGCCCTTTCTCTTTCACCCCCTATAGTTGGTTCGTCTTTGTCTTCACTCTCATCCTGCCTAAAACATTAACTCTTCTATGTAGCCCCCTGCACATCAGTGGCGTTACCGCCTTGCTTGGGGTGAAATGATTAAAAGAAAAATTCCGTTTACGATTCTGACGCTTTCTGTCATGTTCAATCTCTACAAAGGCCTGGTCTGATCAAAAAACAATTTTAAAAAAAACCACGGGGTATTACCGACATATCTGGATTTACCCAATGATCACCTTCCGGCCTCGAAAGAGTTCAAAAACACTCACCCGGCCTTTTTGGTGATTAATTATTTTCTAGCAGACACATCATTTCTCGTTTCTGACCTCTCGCTACTCTATCACTTTTTTCATGGCAGGTGTTCGGCTAGGACCCGCCATGACACGCACAAGTTTCACTCAGTCAGCTTCTTCCCAATAAGTGTCTCTTTGTGGAACAGTCCCCCTCAAAAAAAGAATTCTTCACCAATCGCTATGAGATCAACTTCTTCATATCTATACCCAATTGTTATTTATCCTACATATTCTCATAATACGCACCTCGCTTTACGCTCTAAAAACAACCTCGTTCAGCAACCCGCTACCTTGAATGGCTCTTGGGACTTATATTGAATGATCAATAGTATATAAAAATCTTTAAACACACTAGCGTCTTTCTCTTCAGTATGTTTACGAGTGACATCAAATGCTTTGCTTGGTAAACCTTATTGGGTTTTTTTTCTTCTTTCAATTGTCTCTTTCTTATTTGATAATTTTAATCAATGATATCATCTTAACTAACCGCTCTATCGCAAATCTCGACAGTTTTCTGTATATACAACGATCTGTATGCATCTACAGAAAATAAAAGAAATCTTGCAAAAATCTTGTTTAAACCGAGGTCACGTGACTCTACCACTGATGATAGAAGCGATATTTATTCACAGATGTATGGTCTTGTAAATGCAGCATAGAGATTAGCTAACGACAGAGCGCCTGTGCATGCGCTGTATAGAACTCTGTTTGTGCGCATGCGTGAATGTTTACGCGTAATCCCATGCAAATATGCCTCTTGACTTGTTTATACTTGGTTAATCTAAACGGCTTCACGCATTTATTTATTTATTTATTTAATTCTTTTTGCAGATCACACAGTTGAAAATCGACAATAATCCATTCGCAAAGGGATTCAGAGACAACGGAATGGGAAGACGGTGAGTTTGACACATTCAGCATTCATCTCTGCCCTCCTGTTGTAATTAACGAATTCCTGTGAGGACGCCATTTGCAATTTTAGAATCGAAAATTGACACAGAATATTTCTTAATTTCTCGATTAAATGTTTTTATTTTAAAATATTTTATTAATGTTTTCATATGTGTCACATTCTGCTTTCGTATAATCAATTAATTGATACATACATACACACACACACACACACACACACACACACACACACATATATATATATATATATATATATATATATATGCCTGAAACTCTGAGTCGTAAAACCGTTTCCGGGATAATATGTATATTTATTAATATATACTTAATGGCTCTGTTTTATTACACCGAGCACTATTTTATTAGCGCCAACACTCAATGTGCGATATCTTATATTCAGATAGATAGATAGATTCGTTGAAAATAACATTCGAATATTTATTTATATTTCTGGGATGAGGTATTGCAATTATTTACATTATTTACATTGTTTTCCTCATCTTTATTGCCATATTCACGGCGTTTCGGTCGTTGTACGCTACGACCTTCTTCAGATGATTGGAATTTCTAACTGGACCCTTTTGATCACTGGGGTATCGAGAATGGTTCAGTTCGAAATTGTAATTATTTGAAAACGGTCGTATCGCACAACGGCCGAAACGTCGTGAATATGACAATAAAGATGAGGAAAACAGCCCGAACAATGTAAATAATATCAATAATAATAATATTTGAGAAAAGTGACGAAATAATAATAAATGCCTTAAGAAATGTGGCACGCCAAGCAATTTTCCATGACACGCAGTAGCAAATGACATCACGAAGCCCGAACCAATAACTATTTCAACCTGAAGTAAAAAAGTATGTTGGCGATATTGAGCAATTGGCTAAGATTATGCAAGGGCAAGGCTCGCATTATTAATAAAAACTTAACTTTTAAAAATAGTTTATTTCTATTAATGTGGTTTACATATTATTGTATATATTACTATTTAAAAAAATTGTAGAACAGGTATATTAATCTTCAGTTGTATAGAATTACATATGCTGTTGGCACATTGAATGATTTTAAAACCCTAAATCGGTACATAGTTATGAAAAGGTTCCCGACCCCGGGTCTAAGGTATATGCCGGAACAAACAGCGGGTTCTTCTATAAGGCGTAGGTTCAATCCCTGCCAAGGAGCAGGAGGCGTCTACTTTAAATACAAGTATCCGCTAAAAGTATAATTTGAAGAATATATATATATATATATATATATATATATATATATATATATATTCTTCAAATTATACATGTGTGTGTGTGTGTCGCAAAGATCGTTAACGCCCAACAAAACACGTCAACAAGTAAGTTATAGATAAAGATAAGTTCAAAAGACTGATCTTCCGGCTTTAAGTTAATCAACTTAATAGATTTATCAGACTCTGACGAGATAAGAATTTTGCACATTTGTTAATCTGTGTGTGTGTGTGTGTGTGTGTGTGTGTGTGTGTGTGTGTGGTAAATAAGTTCATTATATTCAAAACCGATAAGATTTGGCTGTTTCAGACTTTTTAATTTTTCCAATTTTCGAATAAGTTATTGTACTTCGGAAGCGAATCGAAATTGTGCAAGAAATATCCAAAGTACTTTCCACTGTTTTAATCACTGTCAAAATCTAAACGTGCTACTAGATTGGCATTTAGGTCTCACCCTTTTACCGTTGAAATAGTTAAACGTAACCGCAACTTCTATTCTAATACTTTCTTTTCTCGCACTTCCCGCCTGTTTACTTTCTTCCCTGATAGCTACAATCTCCAAAAATTTAAATGCAACGTCAATTGCCATCTTCTATTTTCTTGAATCCCGTTCATCTTTTATCCTTTCTTCAATACCCCCACAGTACCCAGTCATTTCTCTCACTGCAGCAAATTATTAGAAAACAGGAAATATATAATAAAAAAGACAGAACTTGTCAGTAGAATTTATTTCGATGAATTTGCACTGATTATATATATATATATATATATATATATATATATATATATATATATATATATATATATATATATAAGAATAATTAAAGCAGACACGTTATCTCATGGTGAATCGGTAGTATAGGCCTATTTCAGGCGAACCATCATCAGCTTCCGTCTTTATTTAACAAAGGATTTTACACAAAATACCCTTTGCTAAATAAAGACAGAAGCTGATGATGGTTCGCCTGAAATAGGCCTACATTTCCGATTCTCCATGAGATAACGTGTCTGCGTTAATTATTCTTATATATCTATATATATCATTTTTCTTATATTTGCTCTATGTGTATTTATATGCATATATGTTTAGAGCTCTCTTAGAGAGTTATTCTACTACTGTATGTACAGGATACTCCTTTGGATTCTTCTATACCCACACTGCATGCTGATATATATATATATATATATATATATATATATGCAGGCTTCACTATAATTGACAGAAAAGGTAATATCATTAAGTTCATATAATATTTTATGCGTTCTTATGATTTATTCTTTTCAGAACTCAAATTATATAAGAATTGTCTAAAAGTTTCGAGCGCTTTCAGCTATACTTTTAGCCATTATAAAAAATTATACACACACACACACACACACACACACATATATATATATATATATATATATATATAAAGTATTTCAATAAAATAAAATAACCCACACAATACTAAATTGCTGTTCTCAATTCTATATAATTAAATATACCACAATTATTTAATCCAAATTCTGACTTATACTCATAGATAGTAGTAAAAAAATCTATTGTTCAATAAGAAAAATCTAAAATCCAACCTCCTGATTAGAATTACTGTCTACCCTTTAAAAACTCTAAGGTTCCACTATGTATCTTACCCAGACAAAATTAAAAAGTGGCATGTTTAGATCTAAGCCATCCTTTCCGCTTTCCTAAACCAAATGTTTAAATTTCCATGGTTGCATAATTCTAAATGCTGATTGGACTGTTTGGACACACCTTCTGCATTTCCTCCAACTACTACTCCCTATTTTTCTAAATAACCAGAAATTCATCTTTTATTTCAAAAACAAATCGTTTTCGCCATTTATTTTAACATATCACCTGAAGAGGAACAGTTTTGTTCTGAAACATGAAATTTTTATGTAGTGATATTATGCTTTTATAAACCATTATAATAACAAGATTACAATATTAAGTTCTACTCTGTATTGAGCACTCTTTATAAAAGTAAATGCTTGAACAGTGGGTTTTAATCTGCGTGTTCTTTCACTTTTCTGTAATATATATATATATATATATATATATATATATATATATATATATATATATATATATATATATGCATACATACCATTAAAAAATAATCATGTTAAACAAATAAAAATTCATACATAAATATATAGAGAGATAGATAGATAGTTATACTCCTGTGCACAAATATAGATACTTTCATGCACACACACACACACACACACACACACACACACACACACACACACACACACACACACACACACATATATCTCTAACTTATAACATGAACATTCATTTAAATATATAGATATATGTCGTTAACGCACGATAAATGTGTTGTACGTATGTATTTATTTGTTTTTGCATATTTATATGTATGATTTTTTTATCTTCCATCTTTTCTTTTTCTTTCCGGTAGCATATGTCCACTTCCTTTATACAGTAATCTTCCCTACCCTTCACCGTCCATTTTGATAATCAATAAAAACATTTTCTCATGTTTTATATTTAATTATTTTCCATTTATTTCCTTCCTGTTGCATACGGATCATTTCTTTCCTCCCCGTCATTCAATCAATCCATGTATCAATCATCATCTTTTGCTTTTCCTTCGATCGATTTCGCATGAGAATTTCCGATCATTTAAAAAGTCGTGAGCGAATACGTTGCATTATAAAATCGTGTCTTCCTTTTTTTAAGTCGTTCAACAAGCGTTTATTGTGCGTTCCTTCTCGAAAATACAACCGTTAAAGTGGACTTCATCCTTTAAAACTTTCTCCGAAGAATCATGTCGAACTTGTAGCCACAAATTCAGAAATGCAATTACTGCCCACGGACGTAATGAAAATTGATTTATATATGCTAACAGCATTTACAATAGAAATGAGACATTTAAATGCTTTTATAACCACACATGCAGATAACATTTTTAGGCAGGGGGAGTCAGAGTACACACACACACACACACACACACACACACACACATTAGCCTAATAACCAAATATGTTTACAGATACATTCACCGTCACACAAGTACAGATGTATGCGTTTTATATAAGGGTCATTTCCCGAAATCAACATTCGATTGATATATATGTATACGGAAATTAACGAAGATTAACGGAACTGGTTATAAACAAAAAATGATTTGTTTGTACATTATTTTTGATTGATACTCGTATTTAAGTAGATATTCTGTTTTTAATTAAACAGTATTTTATATTTTTTCTACCGGCCTGATTATTTACAATAAATTTTTGTTACGAAAATGTGAGTCATTCGGCAGGATTCGAACCTGCGATCCCTATCCACATAAGGGAAGCTACCATGTGATCTGGCGCGTCTTAGACTTCTCGACGAATGACAATCAGTCTAAACGAAGCCAAATTAAGCCTATAACCGATATTTCAGGCCGGTAGAAATACATATATAATACTGTTTGATTATAAATAGAATATCTACTTAAATACGAGTATCGATCAAAAATAATGCTCAAACAAATCATTTCATATATATGTATGAATATATAGACTAGAAATTTTTTTAGATATTCTACAAATTCATAGGTAACAGATAATTCACAGCAAAACCTACCGCTCCTTAGACCCAAATGATACAACAGTTAATATTCAAAATCATCCAGAATGTATGTGTGCATGTATGTGTACACATGTATATTATG
>JBBBDQ010000788.1:77500-272500 GCA_037127315.1 Ascarosepion bandense | reverse complement strand
GTTACAAAACTTACACAAAAATATTTTTAAATACTAAAGAGTAAATTTATTAAATAAAATCGCCATTAGCTTCAACCATAACCGGCAAACGACATCGGAATTTCCTGCATCTCCTCTGGGCGGTCTCCTTCTTTAAGTAGGTTGACTGCTGTTATAATCCTTGTAATCGGTTCATATTTGGTGTTACAAGGAGCTTTCTTGGTCTCTTGCTGAACTACAACCCCCCCCACACACACACACTTAATAATCAAGGGAAGATAGGTGCAGCCTGGAAAGTTAGGTGACCAAATGTAAGGAGTGATGTGGTCGCACAAATTGTCTGACAGTCATGACTGGGTTCCCCTGCTTGTGTGGCATGGTGCAGAATCCTATTGCCAGACATAGGGTCTTCCAGCTGCTCCCCCTCTTAAGTCATGGCAACACTACCTCCTCAAGGCGCTTAATTTAGGCGTCGGTGTTGAATCTGAGACCCCGTGGGGAGATGAATGGAGGCATAAACCTTGCCATCCCTCGTGATCTCTCCAAAAACCGTCGATTAAACTAATCCAACTTTTTCAGAATCCTGTCCTCAAACTGACACTAAACACCCTAAAATGTTCGTATAGTAGTTTCCGGCTCCAATGCCAAGATTTAAGGCTTGTCGTTTCCAAATTTCTGACGGTATGAACTGCGTCTTTTTATCCCGCAGACGGTGCCCAACTGACCCTACAATACTGTACACTCGACTAAATCAAAACAAGGCCCATGCACGAAATAAAAATTATAAAATAGCGACAATTTACCAATCGCTCTCTCTCTCTCTCTCTCTCTCTCTCTCTCTCTCTCTCTCTCTGTGCCTGTGTGTGTATATGTGAGGAAGGATAGATCGATAGATATGTGCGTGTGTGTTTGCCTGCGTGTATGTGTGTATGTATGTGTATTGTCCGTCATTGCTTTCTAGTCGTCTTCAGTTATACACGAGGTCTTGTGCTGTTGTAGTGCAACGGTTATGTGAGCTTTACGATGATTAACAATTTCGTGTCTGCATAGAATTTTGTATTAAGTTCGAAAAATCTGAATCCGAAGATAGATAGATAGATAGATAGATAGATAGATAGATTATCATAAACTTCAAACTAATCAGTCATCGTGTTTAACCAATATGTCGAGAGAAATACAAATTGGGTTTGACCTGAACGCTCCGTAAACTGAGAAACTTCGCAAACTAAAAAAAAAAAAAAAAAAAAAACATACGGATTTAAAATAAACTTTTCTTTTATTCACAATTTTCGATAATTCATTAAAAAATAGAAAACGATTTCTCTGTTTAAAACAAAAAAAAAATGAATAGATAAATTATCCCCCCTAGAATTTAAATATGAGTACTTTAAAAAAATATCGGGCTGTTTCTTAACCTTGCATGTTTTTCCCTTGCACGGGCCGTTCGTTGAAAAAAAAATACAACTTACGCTGACCCCTTATCACGATCCAGAATTATTTGATTAATAATGAAGTTATTCATGTGTTGTTCGGTTGCCTTCCAGACTTGATGAAAGAAGTATTCTTCCGCCGAAAGATGTAGTCTCGCCTGAGGTCACACAGCAGGTCTCGTTAAAACTGCTGTCGACTAAAACAGACAATACAGGGTAGGTATTATTAAGTGTTAGATTTGACCATTGCTGTAACTTAGAGATTTATCTCTAAATCTGTGTGTGTCTTCATGTGTAACAGTATCTATATGTGAGTGACTGACAGAAAGCGTGTGTCCGAGTTTCTGTTTATATCTGATGTAGTTTATAAATCCATATTACGTCTTGATTAGTTTTCCTTCCAGCGTCTTGTAATTTCGATTTGAACTTTATGCGTTTCTAGCAGTATAGCCCGGCGTTGCTCGGGTGTAATGAAAGCTTTAAAACTAATTCATGGTCCTCGAGCTCAGACTCTTTGGACGTTGGTACGAAAAACTAAAAAGCAATAGTTGTTTCCAGTTAAAGCGAAACCGTAGACTGAAAGAAAAATTAATCGATGTAAGTCAAATTTTGATTTCCTGGTATCGATATCAAATAAGCTTTTTTCGTCGTAAACTGAATTTTGAAGACTAAATAAGTCCTCTGAGTAAATGCTATCATGGCTAAGACTAAGAACTACAATTATACCTACTTAGAGCCAAACCCGAAGCAAAAACTAAAATAAAAGGGCTGAAAAATACAGACATACAGGTAGATAAACAGACACACACAAACATCTTGCCTTATATATATATATATATATATATATTATCGATTTTCTGCACTATTGTAAGAACTGCAATCTTGAAACTTCTGAATATCTTTTCTTATGTCTTTATCTATGAGTGTATCAAATTTGATTAAAATCGGACCACTCCTTCTATAACCCGATTTTTTCGATTATCGATTTTCGATATTTACAGGGGGTACTTCGACACAAAACCTAGCTAAGAACACTCGCAGACGCTTATAGTACAACTGTGTAAATTTTCAAGAAAATCGGTTTAGCCGTTTCGGAGTCTATAGGTAACGGACACACACACACACACACACACACACACACACACACACACACACATACACAGACAAAGTTCCATTTATAAATAAATTTAGATAAACGGAGCGAAACAAATATCAGCGGTTTGTTTGTCCAATTTTAAGTGTCGTTCACCAATTCTTAAAATGATTATAAATATTTTAAAACTATCGTCTGCGTGACAAAATACTGATGATATATATATAAAAAAAAAGACTGTTAAAGAGTTTCAATAATCTCAAATTAAAAAGAGTAAAAAAAAAAAGTAAAATCCCAGTTTTTACAATTAAATATTTTAAAACAATAAACTTTAATACTTTCACCAGCTATAGAATAAATAGTAAAGCAGTATGAGATTTCTAGTTTTGGTTGGCGACGAGTATAGTAGAATGACAACTCCAAATTCAAAACCCTTTGAGAGGGAATCTGGCTTCTCCACCCCTTAAAGAGCTACCTGTTCTGGAAACCATGGCGGTAGCATTTAGTGTAGTAATGATTGAACCCTATCTTCTACAGAGGAGGAGATCAGAAAGAGAAAGTGTGAGAAAAAGATAAAGAGAGAGCGAGAGAGAGAGAGAGAGAGAGAGAGAGAGAGAGAGAGAGAGAGAGAGAGAAAGAGGAGGAACTTTGATTAAAAGATATCCTCGCCTTATATAGGAACATTTTTGTTTACATATTAATACTTTGTGTTCTATTTTACATTAATTATTATTATAACTTATTATTTTATTATTCTACATATCAACAGCGGAGTTGATAGGTTCGCCTATCGTCCAGTTCAGATTCTGTCCTAGTCTTTTGAACAGGAGTAGAGGTTTATCACTTATTTCCTGTTTAGGATTGAGCTTCCAGTTCCTTCTAAAGTCTACTTTAACCTTATACTTCTAACATCTAGCCCGAACTCTGAAATTTTATTGACTAAATATTTATTTTCACTCTCAATAGAAATAGATAGGTTCTCCTGTCGTCCGGTTTACCCTCCTCCCCAATTTATGGAACAAGAGTAGATGTTTATCTCTTGTTTATCTGTTTAGCAGCGGCTTTCCGTTTCCCTTTTCAGAATCTGTTCATCTTCTGGTTTTCTCGATCGCAACAATCTGGACATCTTCAAGTCGACAGTTAACCGTTATCTTCCCCGCACAGCACCAATAACTTTATTTCTTGCCCATTCTTACGCTCACACAATATCATCACACAGAAATCCTCCACCTTGACTGGCTCTTGATCCTTGTATTGGATAAAGATCAATAAAAAATTTAAAATTGACAGTCAGTCAAGTGTCATACGTGATACACGCTTTGGATGACCATGTCTCGAAAGCGACATGACTGACTAGACAGAAGATTTTCCCGCAGTAGGTTGCCATTGCTTTCTGCGGTAGACTGGTTGCCGACCAAGGCAATAGAACCCAGTCTGTCCTATTATTTAACCCATAACTGGAAGGAAGAGACGGATTAATAACTTTCCCAAGGGTATGTGTGCGCAAGTGAATGCAAGGAATTCAACTGGAATTCGAACTCGGCTCCCCGATTTGTCAATCCGAGCCGATATCCAGATCTATCTATCTATCTATCTATCTATCTATCTATCTATCTATCTATCTTAGTCTACTGGTCTGTCTGTCTGTCTGTCTGTCTGTCTGTCTCTCTCTCTCTGTCTGTCTGTCTGTCTGTCTGTCTGTCTGTCTAATCTTTCACTTTTCAATATTTGTCCCCTGAAAACATTTTTGTCTCTCTTCGGCTTAAATATTTTCCATCTTTCTGATTATTACATTCTTTATCTCTTTCATAGACATACGAATATCTCAAAATTTGTCTCTTTCTTTGTCTCTCTCTCTCTCTCTCTCTCTCCCTCTTCCATTCTAATTTATGAAACGTACACATACACACACACGCACAAACATACTCTCTCTCTCTCTCTCTTTCTGTATGTATTCTCAACGTTCTCCTTTTCTATTTCTAAGTCTTTCTTTTACATAAACGTTTACCTCTCTCTCTCTCTCTCTCTCTCTCTCTCTCTCTCTCTCTCTCTCTCTCTCCGAGAAAAGAATGCATTTTAGCGTTCTTAACTTTCATTGTAAATTACAGTAGTAAATGCCATCTTTCTTTCTCCCTTGTTCGTTATCTTCTTTTGGTCTTCATTTCTGAATCTATACGATTTCATACGCATAGGAGCGAAAAGAAAATCGGCATATATATATATATATATATATAATAAAATATTCCAAAATAGGAAAACTGTCCCTGTGTGTGTGTGTGTGTGTGTGTGTGTGTGTGTGTGTGTGTGTGTGTGTGTGTGTGTGTGAAGAGAGACAGTTTTCCTATTTTGGAATATTTTATTTCGCATTGAACATAAAATAAAGTGTTTTCAATCTATTTTTCCTTCTTGTGAATATTGAGGGATGCACACACACACACACACACACACACACACACACACACACACACACATATATATATATATATATATATATATATATGTATGTATATACGGGTGGCAACCTTTCTTTTAAACATGTCTCGTTGAATATAATATATAAGGAAAATTTTATCTATTTTCGATTTCGGCTTTCCGCCATTCTTGCATTTCGCCGCTAGTAAGGATTAAGGGAGTGTTAAATCTTTTCGTATTGTACATTGCCCCTTTGTTTTTTATCTTTATATATATATATATATATATATATATATATATAATCAATTCACCCCAAGCAAGGCAGTACTGCCACTGGTGCGCAGGGGGTTACATAAGACAAAAGAGGAGAGAAAGAGGAACAAGTTACAGGAGTTGTCAGAGAATGGGCAAGAGAAGGATAGGAACACTGATGTGAAGAGAGCTGCGCGAGAGTAGAGCAGAAATGGAGAAAAACAACATTCAAGGAATGTCAGGGAAAGGATACGAGTCAAGGAGATAAGAGAGGAAAATTGACATTGCATTTAAATTCCTAATGATTGTAACAGTCAGGGAAGCAAGTATACGGAAGGGAATTCCACAGTCGGGAAGTGCGAGTAAAGAAGCTGCTGGAGTAGAAGTTGCGGTTCTGTTTGATTGGTTTAACTGTAAAAGACTGGGACCTTGAGTAAATTCATGCCGAGAGGTCACCAGGGCGCTATGCTCCTCGGAGCAGAAGCCGTGAAAGTATTTATAGAAGAGACATAGGGAAGCCACATCACATCGGTGAGAAAATAAATGAAGTTGAACTACAAGGTCGTGATCGATTACACTGATCGATTCTCCATTTGATTTTGTCGACAACCCCGAGATGAATAGCATTTGCGCCTAACCAGATGTGACAGCAGTATTCAATGCACTGGCGGATGGTAGATTTATATATGTGCAAAATGGATTCAGCCATGAAAAACTTCTTGACCATACTTAGTGAATCGACCTTCTTAGCAACAGATTTAGCTATTGATTCAATGTAGTCATTTCACTTGAGGTCGGTTGAGAGAGTTAGGCCGATGAGGCGCAGTGTATTGCTTTCAGGGAGACTAGCCTGATCCATGCTGATGGGGAGTGGGTAGGAGCGATTGCCAATGGTGGATAAAGGATAGCAGCATCGCTTTGGAAGCATTAAAATTTATGAGCCATTTCTTAATCTAGTCCACCGCAGATTGACGGTCCTTTTCAAGATCACCAATTAGGTTTGCTTTGTCAGCCTCGGCATATTTCTTATCTAGGCGGGAGTAAATGGTGGTGTCGTCAGCGTGGATGCGTACATGGGATCTGATTATATCTTTAGCTGTTTTCAAGAGGGTTTGTTTCAGAAGTGGTTAATTTCTCTTCATGTTTCACTGTTTAAAATGCATTTTTGTATTATATTGAATATTAGTATTTATACCGAGCCTTTACTTGTTGAGCGTAGCTGGAATTCGAGTAAGCGTCTCTATATTAAAAACAAAAAAACTTTCAACGCACTAGTCCCACTGTTAAAAAACGTGAGGTTGATAATGGGAGCAAGATGTTTAATATACAGCGGCTCCCTCACACTGAGATGTTTCCAGTAATGTGATTTATATATAATTTTAGTATTTTCAATCAGAATTTCTCTTAAGGTTTCTTGTAAATTGTTGGTATCTAGATATTTTTATGGCACATTAATCAGATAAGTGACATGTGAAGCGTCTTTGTGTGTGTGTGTGTGTGTGTATATATATATATATATATATTTATAGAGAGAGAGAGAGAGAGAGAGAGAGATTGAGAGAAAGAGAGAGAGAGATTGAGAGAAAGAGAGGAGTGAATGGCAATCCGTGAAGACGGAGAGTATAATCCAAAAGATTTTATCTAATCAATATAAAATATCGATTCGATAAAAATAGAGAGCTCATTGGATATTATCCAGAGCAAATATATTGAGGAAAACTCAACAAAATTAAACGGTTGTGTTGAGTTCTCCTCTTAATATATCTATCTATATATATATATATAGAGAGAGAGAGAGGGGGGGGACTCAATACATAATTAAACGGTTATGTGTTGAGTTCTTCTCTTAATATATATATATATATATATATATATATATATATATATATATAAATCTGAATGCCAAAATGCCTTTTATCAATAAATATTTAAATATATTGAAACTATTGAAAAAACTATTGAAAAAACAATAATCTTGACGCGAAATACTATCATGACTCACCACTATATATATATATATATATATATATATATATATATATATATATATATATTCAAGTATTATCTTCGCAATTCATTCCCGTGTATACTTTCGGTTTCGGAAGAGATTGAAAGTACTTGGGTTAACAAAAAATACCTCGCCTTCTTTGATGAATTGCAATTTAACATCAAGAAGATTATTAGAGAACTAAAAAGGATTATTATAAAAATAAAGAGACATAATATGTCTGTATTATTTAATGAAATGTGCTTGAATATATGCTACCTAAATATATGTACGAGTAGATGCTAAAAAATAACAGTGCGATCAAGTTTCAAAAATTAGTACAGTTAGTCCTTTCTTATTGATTTCCTCAGATATGTCGCTGGAACTCTGTTAAGCCGAGAACTTAACAACATGCCCCTTGTACACTCACGCACTCACATGCATACATGTGTGTGTGTGTGTGTGTGTGTGTGTGTGTGTGTGTGTGTGTGTGTGTGTGTTTTGTTTTCGTACTTGGGCAGATGTGAACTGAAATATCTCCCCGCCAATTCACGCTTCTCCGTACCGAATTGGATCGCCCACAACGTTGCCTCATATCCTTCCACCGACGCGTGTTGATGACGAGTTAATTATTAATGTCAAACCGCGGGAACGTCAAGAGCAAGCCGCACGATAATTAGATGACAGTGGAAATGTATTGATGATGTCGATTGCAGCCGGTATGCATTGCAGGGTCAGGGTGTGGCGGTGTACGAATACACCAATCAAACCTATTTACCCAGATGCACATTCAAAGAGATTGCTAACCATTTCCGCATTTGCATGATCACATATATGAACAAGTACGAACTGATAAACAAAGCAGGCCTGATAGCAAAAGACGATATTATCAACATATCAGTTAAGCGCCATACGTGATACACGCTTAGGCGTCATATCTCTTGCGATCCATGACTGACTGGGCAGAAGAATTTCCGCAGTAGGTTACCATTACTTTCTGCGGTAGACTGATTGCCAACCAAGGCTATAGAACCCAATCTGTTCTGCTATTTAATCCATATTTGCAGGGAGAAGTGACGGAAGAATATCTTTCCTAAGGGTATTTGCACGTTAATGAATGCAACGAATTCAACTGGAATTCGAACTCGGCTCTCCGATTTCTCGTTCTGAATGAACATATATATATATATATATATATGTGTGTGTGTGTGTGTGTGTGTGTGTGTGTGATGAGGTAGTATTTACAGTATTTACATTATTCGGATTATTGTTCTCATCTTTGTTGTCGTTTGTACGACGTTTCGACCGTTTTATGATCCGACCTTCTTCAGGTGCTAGGAATTTCGAGCGGCCAAAACGTCGTACATATGGCAACAAAGATGAGGACCATATTCCGAATAATGTAAATACTATATATATATATATATATATATATATATATATATATATATATATATCTGTAAATATTTTTCATGGTAATTATTCTGATGAATTTTCCTCTTTGATACTTCAGCTTTACGAATTTAAGCACAATACTAGATTAGCTACTAGGTCTCAACATTTAACTGTTAAAACATCCTAACTGCAAATTTCTAAGTTTTATGCTAATACTTTCTTCTCTCGTACTAGTCTTGCTTCCCAGTCAAGTTAAATCTTCAAAAATTTAAATACACTAACAATCATAAACCTTTGCTTATAGTATTTCTTTGTCTATATTTCTGAGATGAGATATTTTAATTATTTAGATTGTTTGGACTGTTGTCCTCATCTTTGTTGCCATGTTCACCTTCAATATATGCCTATATTCCTAAGATGAGGTATTGTAATTATTTACATTGTTCGAACTGTTGTCCTCATCTTTGTTGAAATATTTATGACATTTCAGCTATTGTACGTTCCGACCTTCTTCAGAATCTTTTATGTCGTTCTTTGGGGTAAATTGTTTTCTTTCCATAGATCATGACGCCTCCAGATGTCTCAGTTATCTCTATTTAACTCGACGATCTAAATTTTTTGTTTACCTCTGCCGTGGCCAGCTATTGAACTCACTCTTTGGGTCAAGTCACTGGATCCAACCAACACTTTTATCTATTGGGCCATGTGTTCTTGATGAACGAAATAAAGGTTTCAGTTCCAAATTCCAATCACCTGAAGAAGGTCAGAGTGTACTACGGTCGAAATGTCGTGAATACGGCAACAAAGATGAAGACTACACTCCGAACAATGTAAATAATGCAAACAATTAAAATATTTCGTATAAATGTAAGCATCAGTCAGTTAAGTACCATACATGAAACACGCTTGGGCGATCATGTCTCGAAAGAGACATGACAGACTGGACAGAAGATTATCCCGCAGTAGGCTGCCATTGCTTTCTGTGGTAGACTGGTTGCCAGCCAAGGCTATAGAACCCAATCTGTCCTATTATTTAACCCATAACTTGAAGGGAAGAGACAAATTAATACCTTTACCAATGGTATTTGTGCGTAAGTGAATGCAAGGGCATACATAAACAATAATATTATTATCGATGATTTTAAGCTTTTAGCAAATCAGGAACTGGAAAGCCATTAGTGAACACAATTTCAAAAAGTAATATTATGTGTATATGAAACCATATTTTTGACAGACACTGGAAGTAAACTGAAAATAAATCAAAATAAAAACATTAAAGGAACGCTAGAAGAAAAGACTAATTATCAATTGTAAGAAGACAGAATGTCAAGTCATTATCATGCAGGAGATTCCAAGATGTGAAATATACATTAAAGACGACAAAATCAATAAGTTGTTGAAATTGAGCTGAAAAAGTCTTAACAGACGACTGAAGACGCATTGGAATAGTGTTGCATTTAAATATTTGAAGATTGTACTGAACAGGATAGCAAGAAATCAGAAAGGAGTTTTACAGTTGAGAAATGCGAGAATACAAAATCTATTAGAACAGTAGAGACGGTTGTAACTAGAAACTTCAACAGTAAAACGGTGGGACCTAGAGGCCAATCTAGTCAGTTAAGTGCTATACGTGATACATGCTTTGGGCGATCATGTTTCGAAATAGATATGACTGACTGGGCAAAAAATTAACCCGCAGTAGGTTTCCGTAGCTTTCTGCGGTAGACTGGTTGCCATAGAACACAATCTGTCCTATTATTTAACCCATAACTGGTGGGAAGAGACGGATTAATACTTTTCCGAAGGGTATTTGTGTGTAAGTGAATGCAAGGAATTTAACTGGAATGCCAATCTACCAGAACGCTTAAATTCATATAGTCGCAATAACAGGGGAAAAGCTTATCACAGCATATGAAAAACTACTACAAAGTTGTACATTTTGTTTAGACAATGAAAGAACAATAGAACTACTCTATCAGGTAGTTAACAATGATAGCAATGATTCCCATCATTATTAATTACCTGATGAGACATCGTTCTTTCAATGTCGAAACAGAATATACAACTTTGTAGTAGATGTTTCAAATGTTCTAACGTATATATATATATATATATATATATGCAGGTTTCATTAAAAATAACAGACAAGGAATTTTCAAGAGATTTTGTCTATACTATTAGCTATTATCAAGAATGAATTTTGTCTTACTTGTAAATAAATATGTGTAACGTTTATGCGTATAGACTCTTGTGTACGTTATGTTCCGAACATAACACTACATATTTTCTATTACACGTAAAATAAAATCTATCCTCGATAATGGCTAAAAGTATAACCGAAAGCGAACAAAAATATAAAATCTTGGAACAATTCTTATATAATTTAATTTCTGAAAAGAAAAAACATTCATAAGAACACAAAAAATTATATAAAAGAACTTAATGATAATACCTTGTCTGTCATTTTTAATGAAACCTGCATAAAAGAGAGATTATTGCCCAAATATACAATATATATATGCATGTGTGTGTGTGTGTGTGTATGTGTGTGTGGGCTTGTGTGTGTGTATGTGTGTGTGGGCTTGTGTGTGTGAAACAAAGAGACTTATTTCCCTACTCAAAAAATTTATCTTTTAACTTCTAATCTCACAGATACACAGTCGGTCAGGTGAAATTAATTTACTGGCCTACACGTTTAGTTAGGTGTCAGTAGTATTATATCTAAATAGATAGATAGATAGATAGATAGATAGATAGATAGATAGATAGATAGATATGAACAGACTGAGATAGATAGATAGATAGATAGATAGATAGATAGATAGATAGATAGATAGAACGATATATGAACAGACTCAGATACATAGATACTAATGTACAAAAATATTTAGATTATTTTTAAGAACAAATAGAATGCTATCGATATTTGTGTGTGTCTCAGTTTACATGTTCATGTGTGAAAATGAGAAAATAATATTCCCTCTAATGCAAGTCTGTATTTCTTCCAAAGTTGGAAGACATGCCTGTTCTTTCATTCAGTCTAAAGCCCTGGTGTTGTTGCAACTTCTGTTTTACGCAAGAGCATCTAAGGCAACGCTTAGAAGCCAAATCCTACGCAGAAATATTATCCACATATTCAGTCAGGGAATGTAAAATGGCTAGTGAAGGGACGTGCTAAGGAAAAACCACGTCTCGTTTAAGAGACGATCCGCTATCCTTTACGAAAAGGACTCGATCTAATCGATTGCTTCACGACCCGGCCTCCATAACCTTCAATCAATATTTTCCCCAGGGCTAATAAATTATGAATTCACGCGAGATTTGCCTGTGTTTCTCGAGGTCATGTGGCTGATGAAAATGAAAATAAGGCGCTACCCTTCAAACCCGTCGCCCCTCTCTAATGAAACAAAATGCTACTTGGCCGAGTTAAAAGACTCCTTATCTCAAGGACTCGGCCCTTTACTGAACAGTTTCACCTTTCAATCTGTCTTTTCTGTCTACCGCGGTTCTCTCGATAAGAAAGAGTGAATAAAGACGTGAAATGTGTTTAGGCTACATGAAAAAGAGTGGAAGAGTAAGATGTGAAACGGTAAGTGACATAGAAAGAAAGACTTTGTTCTTTGTTTTTTTTTTTGGTGGGGGGGGTTTCTTACTAGGGAGCATCTTATTTAGCTTTCAAAATGTCTATTTTGTTTTGATTTTCTTAAATATAATGCTTTTATTAAAAACTTCAATACAAATTGAATAATTCAAGCAAATTATTTAGTTTGGATCAGAAGAATAGGTTGGAAAACACGGGAATGTTGGAAAATGCATTCAAAATTTATTTAATTTCATAACAAACAAAAGAGAGAGGAGGTTATATAAACAGACAGGAAACAAAAAAGGCTATCTGGAAAAACAGAGTAGGTCTGAAACAAACTTTTAAATAGTCGATAAGACCTATCTATTCAACATACCTGATTGTGTTATGAATCAAAACTATACGTCACATATACCAAGAAAGTGAAAAATTCTAGAAAGTGTTTTTATAAAGGTAGAAAGTTAGCCATAGCACTTTAAGAGATCATTAAATATGAAATAAACACATTAACGGTAGATATTATATATAGTCTTGCTTGTCACAAGTTCACATTACATGAGCATCTCTTCAGAAAAATAAGTAGAAACAAATACACCTTAAGTCAGATACAGGCTTGCGATACTAATAAAATATAGCAGAATCATTGCCTAAATAACAATAGAAATAATCAAATGAAAATCTCTTAAGTAGAAAAAAAATATAATACGTTTAACCATTTTTATTCTTCATTTTGATTCGTATTTATATCCATCCAACTGTATAGGTTTTTCATATAAACAAAAATGATATAAAATGAGAAAAAAACATTAGCCAAGCATTAAAAAAGAGACTGACAAAGCTTCATCAAATAAAAAAATGAAGATGAAAGTAAATACTAGTCAAAAATTAATAATAATGGCTGACAATGCTTCATTTAATAAACAATGAAGATGAAAGTAAATACTAGTCAAAAATTAATAATAATGGCTGACAATGCTTCATTTAATAAAAAATGAAGATGAAAGTAAATACTAGTCAAAAATTAATAATAATGGCTGACAATGCTTCATCTAATAAAAAATGAAGATGAAAGTAAATACTAGTCAAAAATTAATAATAATGGCTGATAATGCTCCATTTAATAAAAAATGAAGATGAAAGTAAATACTAGTCGAAAATTAATAATAATGGCTGACAATGCTTCATTTAATAAAAAATGAAGATGAAAGTAAATACTAGTCAAAAATTAATAATAATGGCTGACAATGCTTCATTTAATAAAAAATGAAGATGAAAGTAAATACTAGTCAAAAATTAATAATAATGGCTGACAATGCTTCATCAAATAAAAAAATGAAGATGAAAGTAAATAATAGTCAAAAATTAATAATAATGGCTGACAATGCTTCATTTAATAAACAATGAAGATGAAAGTAAATACTAGTCAAAAATTAATAATAATGGCTGACAATGCTTCATTTAATAAAAAATGAAGATGAAAGTAAATACTAGTCAAAAATTAATAATAATGGCTGACAATGCTTCATCTAATAAAAAATGAAGATGAAAGTAAATACTAGTCAAAAATTAATAATAATGGCTGACAATGCTTCATTTAATAAACAATGAAGATGAAATTAAATACTAGCCAAAAATTAATAATAATGGCTGACAATGCTTCATTTAATAAACAATGAAGATGAAAGTAAATACTAGTCAAAAATTAATAATAATGTCTGACAATGCTTCATCTAATAAATGAAGATGAAAGTAAATACTAGTCAAAAATTAATAATAATGGCTGACAATGCTTCATTTAATAAAAAATGAAGATGAAAGTAAATACTAGTCAAAAATTAATAATAATGGCTGACAATGCTTCATCAAATAAAAAAATGAAGATGAAAGTAAATACTAGTCAAAAATTAATAATAATGGCTGACAATGCTTCATTTAATAAACAATGAAGATGAAAGTAAATACTAGTCAAAAATTAATAATAATGGCTGACAATGCTTCATTTAATAAAAAATGAAGATGAAAGTAAATACTAGTCAAAAATTAATAATAATGGCTGACAATGCTTCATCTAATAAAAAATGAAGATGAAAGTAAATACTAGTCAAAAATTAATAATAATGGCTGATAATGCTCCATTTAATAAAGAAATGAAAGATGAAAGTAAATACTAGTCGAAAATTAATAATAATGGCTGACAATAGCACCATTTAATAAAAAATGAAGATGAAAGTAAATACTAGTCAAAAATTAATAATAATGGCTGACAATGCTTCATTTAATAAAAATGAAGATGAAAGTAAATACTAGTCAAAAATTAATAATAATATGGCTGACAATGCTCATTTAATAAAAAATGAAGATGAAAGTAAATACTAGTCAAAAATTAATAATAATGGCTGACAATGCTTCATTTAATAAAAAATGAAGATGAAAGTAAATACTAGTCAAAAATTAATAATAATGGCTGACAATGCTTCATTTAATAAAAAATGAAGATGAAAGTAAATACTAGTCAAAAATTAATAATAATGGCTGACAATGCTTCATTTAATAAAAAATGAAGATGAAAGTAAATACTAGTCAAAAATTAATAATAATGGCTGACAATGCTCCATTTAATAAAAAAATGAAGATGAAAGTAAATACTAGTCAAAAATTAATAATAATGGCTGACAATGCTTCATTTAATAAAAATGAAGATGAAAGTAAATACTAGTCAAAAATTAATAATAATGGCTGACAATGCTTCATTTAATAAAAAATGAAGATGAAAGTAAATACTAGTCAAAAATTAATAATAATGGCTGACAATGCTTCATTTAATAAACAATGAAGATGAAGAAGTAAATACTAGTCAAAAATTAATAATAATGGCTGACAATGCTTCATTTAATAAAATAATGAAAATGAAAGTAAATACTAGTCAAAAATTAATAATAATGGCTGACAATGCTTCATTTAATAAAAATGAAGATGAAATTAAATACTAGTCAAAAATTAATAATAATACGACAATGCTTCATTTAATAAAAAATGAAGATGAAAGTAAATACTAGTCAAAAATTAATAATAATGGCTGACAATGCTTCATTTAATAAAAAATGAAGATGAAAGTAAATACTAGTCAAAAATTAATAATAATGGCTGACAATGCTTCATTTAATAAAAAATGAAGATGAAATTAAATACTAGTCAAAAATTAATAATAATGGCTGACAATGCTTCATTTAATAAAAAATGAAGATGAAAGTAAATACTAGTCAAAAATTAATAATAATGGCTGACAATGCTTCATTTAATAAACAATGAAGATGAAAGTAAATACTAGTCAAAAATTAATAATATTAATGGCTGACAATGCTTCATCTAATAAAAAATGAAGATGAAAGTAATTACTAGTCAAGAAATTAATAATAATGGCTGACAATGCTTCATTTAATAAAATGAAGATGAAAGTAAATACGAGTCAAAAATTAATAATAATGGCTGACAATGCTTCATTTAATAAAAATGAAGATGAAAGTAAATACTAGTCAATTAATAATAATGGCTGACAATGCTTCATTTAATAAAAAATGAAGATGAAAGTAAATACTAGTCAAAAATTAATAATAATGGCTGACAATGCTTCATTTAATAAACAATGAAGATGAAAGTAAATACTAGTCAAAAATTAATAATAATGGCTGACAATGCTTCATTTAATAAACAATGAAGATGAAAGTAAATACTAGTCAAAAATTAATAATAATGGCTGACAATGCTTCATTTAATAAAAAATGAAGATGAAATTAAATACTAGTCAAAAATTAATAATAATGGCTGACAATGCTTCATTTAATAAAAAAATGAAGATGAAAGTAAAATACTAGTCAAAAATTAATAATAATGGCTGACAATGCTTCATTTAATAAACAATGAAGATGAAAGTAAATACTAGTCAAAAATTAATAATAATGGCTGACAATGCTTCATCTAATAAAAAATGAAGATGAAAGTAATTACTAGTCAGAAATTAATAATAATGGCTGACAATGCTTCATTTAATAAAAAATGAAGATGAAAGTAAATACGAGTCAAAAATTAATAATAATGGCTGACAATGCTTCATTTAATAAAAAATGAAGATGAAAGTAAATACTAGTCAGAAATTAATAATAATGGCTGACAATGCTTCATTTTAATAAAAAATGAAGATGATAAATACGAGTCAAAAATTAATAATAATGACATTAATGCTTTATCTAATAAAAAATGAAGATGAAAGTAAATACTAGTCAAAAATTAATAATAATGGCTGACAATGCTTCATTTAATAAAAAATGAAGATGAAAGTAAATACTAGTCAGAAATTAATAATAATGGCTGACAATGCTTCATTTAATAAAAAATGAAGATGAAAGTAAATACGAGTCAAAAATTAATAATAATGGCTGACAATGCTTCATTTAATAAAAAATGAAGATGAAAGTAAATACTAGTCAGAAATTAATAATAATGGCTGACAATGCTTCATTTAATAAAAAATGAAGATGAAAGTAAATACGAGTCAAAAATTAATAATAATGGCTGACAATGCTTTATCTAATAAAAAATGAAGATGAAAGTAAATACTAGTCAAAAATTAATAATAATGGCTGACAATGCTTCATTTAATAAACAATGAAGATGAAAGTAAATACTAGTCAAAAATTAATAATAATGGCTGACAATGCTTCATTTAATAAACAATGAAGATGAAAGTAAATACTAGTCAAAAATTAATAATAATAGCTGACAATGCTTCATTTAATAAAAAATGAAGATGAAAGTAAATACTAGTCAAAAATTAATAATAATGGCTGACAATGCTTCATCTAATTAAAAATGAAGATGAAAGTAAATACTAGTCAAAAATTAATAATAATGGCTGACAATGCTTCATCTAATAAAAAATGAAGATGAAAGTAAATACTAGTCAGAAATTAATAATAATGGCAGACAATGCTTCATTTAATAAAAAATGAAGATGAAAGTAAATACTAGTCAAAAATTAATAAAAATGGCTGACAATACTTCATTTAATAAAAAATGAAGATGAAAGTAAATACTAGTCAAAAATTAATAATAATGGCTGACAATGCTTCATCTAATAAAAAATGAAGATGAAAGTAAATACTAGTCAAAAATTAATAATAATGGCTGACAATGCTTCATTTAATAAAAAATGAAGTTGAACGTAAATACTGGTCAAAAATTAATAATAATGGCTGACAATGCTTCATCTAATAAAAAATGAAGATGAAAGTAAATACTAGTCAAAAATTAATAATAATGGCTGACAATGCTTCATTTAATAAAAAATGAAGATGAAAGTAAATACTAGTCAGAAATTAATAATAATGGCTGACAATGCTTCATCTAATAAAAAATGAAGATGAAAGTAAATACTAGTCAAAAATTAATAAAAATGGCTGACAATACTTCATTTAATAAAAAATGAAGATGAAAGTAAATACTAGTCAAAAATTAATAATAATGGCGGACAATGCTTCATCTAATAAAAAATGAAGATGAAAGCAAATACAAGTTAAAAATTAATAATAATGGCTGACAATGCTTCATCTAATAAAAAATGAAGATGAAAGTAAATACTAGTCAAAAATTAATAATAATGGCTGACAATGCTTCATTTAATAAAAAATGAAGTTGAACGTAAATACTGGTCAAAAATTAATAATAATGGCTGACAATGCTTCATCTAATAAAAAATGAAGATGAAAGTAAATACTAGTCAAAAATTAATAATAATGGCTGACAATGCTTCATTTAATAAAAAATGAAGATGAAAGTAAATACTAGTCAGAAATTAATAATAATGGCAGACAATGCTTCATTTAATAAAAAATGAAGATGAAAGTAAATACTAGTCAAAAATTAATAAAAATGGCTGACAATACTTCATTTAATAAAAAATGAAGATGAAAGTAAATACTAGTCAGAAATTAATAATAATGGCTGACAATGCTTCATCTAATAAAAAATGAAGATGAAAGTAAATACTAGTCAAAAATTAATAAAAATGGCTGACAATACTTCATTTAATAAAAAATGAAGATGAAAGTAAATACTAGTCAAAAATTAATAATAATGGCGGACAATGCTTCATCTAATAAAAAATGAAGATGAAAGCAAATACAAGTTAAAAATTAATAATAATGGCTGACAATGCTTCATCTAATAAAAAATGAAGATGAAAGTAAATACTAGTCAAAAATTAATAATAATGGCTGACAATGCTTCATTTAATAAAAAATGAAGTTGAACGTAAATACTGGTCAAAAATTAATAATAATGGCTGACAATGCTTCATCTAATAAAAAATGAAGATGAAAGTAAATACTAGTCAAAAATTAATAATAATGGCTGACAATGCTTCATTTAATAAAAAATGAAGTTGAACGTAAATACTGGTCAAAAATTAATAATAGTAATTTTTGCCAGTGTTTCATCTGATAAGAATAAAAATAATACTGATTTCCATTATCTAATTTGGGACGATTGTCCTGATCTTTGTTGTTGTTATCACAATGTTTCAGCCATTGTACCCGCCGGACATCATAAGATGTATATCAATCCGTGTAGAAATCCCAACCAAAAGATAATTCCGCTGCTACTAATACGAGGATTGTTTAATCGAAAGCAAATATTTTGCCGATAAATGATGAGCTAATAGGTTAGATTTGATCTTTTACGAAGCCGTCAAAATTATTATAATTTAGCGAATAAATTAACTGATGTGTGGAATCCCGGTTTCCTGAGTTAAAAGTAACAACGTGAGTTCTAATCTTACCGTGTTCTCATACTTAATTTCCTTCTCAGCTTTGTAGATTGCATGGAAATTATCATGAAAGTGAAGACAAGTCAAAAATATGGATCATTATATTATTATAGAGATCGTTGAAATTTCTTGAGCACAAAATGAGGAAAGAGGACTTGGAAAATCTGATACTCACAGGACAGATTGAAAGCAAAAGCGATAGAAGAAAAATAACGCATAACCGACTTAGTGGACTAAAGTAAATGGATGGTGAAACAAAGTCTAGGATAGTTGATTTTCTAAGCACCGCTTAGATGTGGCACAAGGCCGAAAAAATGGAGTACCTAGTGAGGATCGAACTCATTACTCAGTTGTAATAGGCTTTAGCAAGACAGGCTTGCTAACCATTACACCACGCCGATGTGCCCAAAGGTTTAGGATAAATAAGAAAAGAACAGAAAATAGTGGACAGCCATGATTGCCAACGTCCTGAAGAAACATTGCAGATAGAAAAAGAAAAACAAGAACAAGCTTGAATAAACACATGGCGGAACAATGTTTAGTCAGCCAGTTAAGTGCCATACGTGAGACACACTTGGGCGATCATGTCCCGAAAGAGACATGACTGACTGGGCAGAAGATTATCCCGCAGTAGGTTGCCATTGCTTTCTGCGGTAGACTGGTTGCCAGCCAAGGCTATATAACCCAATCTGTCCTGTTATTTAACCCATAACTGGAAGGAAGAGACGGATTAATACCTTTCCCAAGGGTATTTGCGCGTAAGTGAAAGCAATGAATTCAACTGGAATTCGAACTCGGCTCCCTGATTTCTCGTTCAGAGACGATATCCACTGCACCACAACGCACATAAAAACAAGATTTATTAAGAGCTACAAATGACAGAAAATCGTGGTGAGCCGTGATCGCTTGAAGGGAAACGGGACACAGAAAAAGAAGAATGAGCTTGTGTTAACGGATGGTGAAATAACATCTAGGAGACATAACAAATCGACCACGTTTATTAAGAGCAACAAAGGACAGGAAATGTTAGTGCCATGATCGACAACGCTCTGAAGAGACTCGGAACATTAAAGAAGAATATAGTCCAGAATATTTCAGCCACATTTGTTATTGCTGCAAATAATTGTTTTTATATAAGCAATTTTTTTTTCTTTTTCTCTTCTGTGATCTTTCGTTCGTTTTTTGCCTTTTATTTGTTTCTCCGTTTCTTTTCATTTAGACTCCATTTTGGCTAAAATGTCCGATAAAATATTTTTTACTGTCTGATTCAAACAAAAAATATGGCCCTATGTTAACGTTGCATTTCTCTTTGTTTTCTTTACTTTAAATCCATAATTCACTTCGTTTCGTTTTTCATTGCAGGGATCATCGACTTGCTTTGAAACGCCCGAGCAGCGATGAAAGCGATGCAGAATTTAAAAAAGGTGAGAAGTTTTCCCTTTTTTTTTTAACAGCAATTAATCATACCCTCCATCTCCAACTGCATTCTCTCTCACCCTTTCAGTCTTACTCTCTATATATCTCACGTTTGTTTTCTTTAGTTATCTCTTTTTCTTCACTATTACTTAAATTCAGTCAAACTTTTTTCTCTTTAATCCGCCATTTTTCCTCTTATATTTTTAAACTTCGCTTTTATTTCTTTCTTCTTTTGTCTTAATCCTTAAAATTATTTTTTTTTGTTTTCATTCTTTCTTTTGCCCTTCGCTTCTTTTTCGTTCTTCATTTTCATTCTTTTAGTCTTTCAACTCTCGTCACTCTTCGTCACTCTCGTTTTGCAACACATTCGCATCTGATTTTCATGATTTTTAATGTTTCTTTCATTTTGGTTTTTATTCTTCAACTTCACTCGACAATTGGTCAAATTATTTTTTCTCTTTTCTTTTTTTTTCTTTCGCTTTCAATTCTTTGAAATTTTTAAAAAATTCTATATTACTCCAGTTTCTCTCTCAAACTTCAGGATTAAATATTTTGTACATTTTTTCTTTATTAATTAATATTTCTTCCTGTCATTCTCTTTATTTTTCTCCTCCGATCACATATCTTCTCTCTCTCTCTCTCTCTCTCTCTCTCACGCACACACACACACACACACAGAGAGAAAGAAAAAGTTGGCCTTACGATTACGTTTATGCAAGAAACAGCCCGCCATCTGTGGGTGTTGTCTTCAATGTTCATAGATAGATAGATAGATAGATAGATAGATATGAACAGATTAAGATAGATAGATAGATAGATAGATAGATAGATAGATAGATAGATAGATAGATAGATAGAACAGATTAAGATAGATAGATAGATAGATAGATAGATAGATAGATAGATATGAACAGATTAAGATAGATAGATAGATAGATAGATAGATAGATAGATAGATAGATGATAAAATATAGTTTTAAGATATACTATATATATCGGATAAAGTGCTCAATATCAGGGTAAAGCGTATATATAGATAGCACTATCAAGATTATCAGGAAAGGATCTTGCATAAAATAGACAAAACTTGTCTATATTATTCAACGAAACCTATATATATATATATATATATATATATATATATATATATATATATATATATATATATATTCGTTTTCTCCAGTAAAAAAGAAATGTTAGAATATTGAAAAAATTAAATTAGAAATTCATAAAATATACCTTGTCGGTCGTTTTTAACAAAAGATGTTTAAATAAGATGGTGCCCAAATATACATATACAAGTTATTTCGCTACCCAGGTTTCTACCATGAGTGGTGTCTTCAGGCGATTTTTAATAACTGATTTTACCTTTTACCGTTTTTCTTTTTGAGAACGCTGTTGTAACCGTGTTTTATTTGAACGTTCAAGAAAAATAGAATATATATATATATATTTCTTTTTCTTCTCTATCTCGGTCTGCAATGTCCTGACCTGTTCTCTCTCTATCTCTCTCTCTGTTTATCTCTACCTCATACTTCTTTATCTTTTTCTTCACTGTTTCTCTTTTTTTACTTTCTTTTAGTTATTCCTCTTTTTCTTTCTCTTCAATCTCAGTCTGTTTCTTTCTCTTTGTTCCATTCTGGTTTTCTTACTCTTCATTGTCTCCTCTCTCTCTCTCTCTCTCTCTCTCTCTCTCTCTCTCTCTCACACACACACACACACACACACACACAAACACGCGCGCGCTTTCTCTTTTATTTTCTCCCTCTCATTCTTTATTTAATTTTTGTTTCTCTCTTTTTTCTATATTATTTTTTATACTTTTTTCACTGTCTCTCCACCTCTCTCTTCCTCTCACACTTTTATTCTTTTCTTTCTTTGTTTTTCAATCGTCCAGAGTTAAACAATAAAAAATAAAAAAAGATTAAAAAAAAATTTCTCTAAACCGTTTTTGCAGACAATAGCAGTGGTAAGATCTCGGCAAGCCGAGACGAGATTTCATGATAGTTTTGCGAGTGCCTTGCAAAAACTGACACTTTTCTACAACCGGGTGAAACGAAAATTCATGTCCTCCCGGGCCGAAACGATTCGGAAAAAAAAATTGCATAAAGAAAGAAAATATCTTTCGATTTATTTCCAATTTTTTCTCTTTTTACTTTTTCCCTGTCATTTTTTTTTCTTTCCCTGACCCCCGACCGTATTTTTCATACGGTTAGAGTATTTTCTTGAAATATTAATGCCGGGCCTAATTAAATATCGAGAGTTCTTGTCGGCACGATCGTTAAAAATATCGTCACCAGCTTTTTACACCTCGACCGGGTTTAATCAAATCTTGAGATTCTGTTTTCAAGGGAGAGGAGGCACACCTGTTCCTGGGACTGTTTTTCGGTCGACACCGCTTTTCACAATCTTGTCCTAAACCCAGTATAACACGCGCAGAACCTTTTCTACGACTAAACTCTGTATACGTCAACCAACAAAAATTTTAAACAAACAAAAAATCTTAAAGTTGATCGCTGTTTAAAAATTTCAAATTCAATAATAAACTTGGAAAAAAAAAACATCGTGACGTTTGCCGGATAATACAACGAGAGGAACTATTCTCATTTTACACCGCCCCCAGCCTAAGAGTTTAATAAGTGAACCAGCGACACTTTTGCCTTGGGATGTCCGGCGGCCATCTTGTCGCCTTGATAAGAAATCAGAGGAAAGTCGGCCATTTTATCGGGTTAACTTTTCCGTAAGATTGGATCGGTAAAAAACAGAGTGATAAAGAGATAATGAATAAGGGCTAATTAAATCAGTCGAGGGGGGGAGAAGAGGTTAATTTGGGAAAAGAGGAGGCGGAGGGTTAGTTAAGAAAATGATATTAAAGGAAAGTGACGAAGAAGGTAGTTGAAAGTGTGTGGAATTTAGTCAAGATGGAGTGTGAGGGAGAAAATGGGAATAGGGTCGCAGAGAGGGGCTTGGTGGGTACAGAAAGTTAAAGAGAAGGGGTGAAGCAGAGTAGCGTAGAATATGGGGAAGGGTCGGAGCGACAGCAGAAGCAGATTGCTTACGAATGAAAAGAAGTGGTAGATTTCAAAATGCCTAATAAATGACAATGGTATATTTTGGAAGGAGTTTAGGTTAGAGGAAAAAGAATAAAACGGAAGCGAATTGAGAAAACGACTTCAAAAATGGTTTGCGTAGAATTTGAGAATTTTTTAAAATAGAAAACTGGGTTTTTTTTACCCTTTTACTTCATAATTTTCTTCGTTTATTTTTTTAAATTCTTTTTACACCGATTTTTTTAACTTTCATTCTGAACTGATTTCATTCTTTCTTAACATCTTTTTATTTTCTTTTTCTGATCACACTTTCGTCTTATCCTACGAGACAATATTATTATCATTATTATTATTATTATTATAGTTGTTGTTTTTGTTGTTCTTCTTCTTTTTCTAGTAGTAGTAATAGTAGTAGTAGTAGTCGCTTCAATTCGTGATATATTTGTTGTTTATGGTTAGAAAAACAACTTTTTCTACAAATTAATGAAATTATTATGATCCTTATTCCTATTGTTATTATTATCACCTAAGTACTGTGACCGGCAATAAAATGCTTGGCACTGTTCTCGATCGTTACCTCCACCACAATTGTCGTCGTCCTCCACCACCTCCACCCATCGTCAACTTCCTCCTCCTTTGCCATCTTTCACCATCGAGTAGTGTTTTTAGCGCATTTTGCCAAATCACGGCCTACGTCACAGACACTTTCCGGTTACAAACATGTCACGTGACTTGCTTCTAGGCAAAACTACCTGGGAAAGCAGACCGGGGGGGGGGGGGGAGAAGAAGAAGATGAAAGGTGAAAAAGTGTGTGGGGGTGAAAAAAGAAAGAGAGAAAGAGTGAGAAAAAAGGAGAGAAGAAAGAACATGGGTGAATGCGTGAAATCTCACTGGGCTCTTTAAGTACCCTTATTAGTGATAGATAGATAGATAGATAGATAGATAGATAGATAGATAGATAGGAACAGACTGAGATAGATAGATAGATAGATAGATAGATAGATAGATAGATAGATAGATAGATAGACAGACTGAGATAGATAGATAGATAGATAGATAGATAGATAGGACAGACTGAGATAGATAGAAAGATAGATAGAAAGATAGATATAAGTAGACTATAAGATAGATAGATAAATAGATACATCAGTCAGTTAAATGCCATACGTGATATACGCTTTGGGCGATCATGTCTGTCTCGAAAGAGACATGACTGACTGGGCAGAAGATTATCCCGCAGTAGGTTGCCATTGCTTTCTGCAGTAGACTGGTTGCCAGCCAAGGCTATATGACCCAATCTGTCCTATTATTTAACCCATAACTGGAGGAAAGAGACTGATTAATACCTTTCCCAAGGGTATGTGTGCGTAAGTGAATGCGAAGAATTCAACTGGAATTTGACCTCGGCTCCCGATTTGTCGTTCCGAGTCGATATCCACCGCACCACGACGCACATAGATAGATAGATAGATAGATAGATAGATAGATAGATAGATAGATAGATAGATAGATAGAAAAGAGCTGTTGTAGATAGGTATGTATAGAGTGAGAGAGATTTAGAAAGAAAGTCACAAACTGACTGAATGCGGAGATCGAAAGTGATATAGAAGGAAAGAAAAAAGAGCAAAGATGATTTTGTCAATTCGTTTCATCGCTGATTCACCGACAGTGAAAAGTAATTTGAAGATTTCGAAATTTTGAGTATTAATGAAAAGAAAATACCAAAGTTATTACAAAAATTCAGTCTACTATTGTCATTTTTATCTAGTTGTGACACCATAACGTTTCATTCCATTCATTCATTTATCATTTCTTTTACGACATTTCTGCAAACACACAGAGACATATATTTATATATATATATACCAGCCTAGTATACGCAGTTTACAGTCAAAATAAAAATTAATGCATGAAAACATATATATATATATATATATATATATATATATAAGCAATCACATAAGCAATCACATATATATAAGCAATCACATACATATATCTATATATCTATGTATTCATACATACACTAGCAGCCATAATTATTAGGCCACCCCAGTTTTTTTTTAAATGATGTATTTCATACTATTTTTAAATATTTATTGCCAAGTGAATAATTCTAAATGAAAAATAGAATAGTTCTTTTGTTATTATTACTTTGCAAAATTTTACAAGGCAAGGAAGCAAAGATGAACTCGTCCGAATCACCCTAAATTTTCTTCATTCTTTCATTGGTGAAACTGCAATATAGGGAATTATTAAATATTTATAAATTCATTTGATGCACATCTTATTGTGCAGTATTAACAAAAAGACCCATTCTTTTTTCATTTACAATTATTCACATGGCAATAAGTATTAAAATATAGCATGAAATATATCATTTTTTAAAAACACTGCGTTGGCCTATGGCCGGTAGTATGCGTTATGCAGATATATTGATGTCTGCATAACGCATAAAACTCCGAGTCGTACCATTGACGTAGGACAATGGGTATATTTATATAAAAAATGTTGAATCAAAATGTTATTAAAAACTTTATTAATCCATAATTTGCAAGAATTCCTCAGGGAAATTCTAGTTGAGAACGCAAAAATCTTTCTTAAACCACATAATCATCAACATCTTACTGTTAAAGAAGCCCTGTCGAGATAGACTGCTTGCAAGGCTATAGAACCCAGTTTTCTTGCTATTTAACTCACAGCTAGAGGGAGAAGAGATGGATTCATACCTTTCCCAAGGGTATTTGCGCGTAAGTGAATGCAACTAATTCAACTGGAATTCGAACTCGGCTCTACCGATTTCTCATTCCGAGCCGATAGCCACTGCACCACAAACGCACATCCTTAATGGTGGTTGCTTATCTTCTAGTAGACCCTTCTAATATGGATTCTTTCTTTGCGATGTCTCCTTAATAAAATGTTGAATTTAATCAATTTAGAAAGAAAAAGTATATATATATATATATATATATATTAATCCTTTTTATATATATATATATATATATATATATATATATATATATATTAAACAGTAATAGGTTAAATTTAAATTAGTTTTAGATTAGACCATTGAACAGTTATATCAAAAAGTGTTCAATACATTTCATTTTTGAAAGGAAATGAAACCTTAACATGTAGAGCTTTAGATATTTAAGTTGGGGAGATCAACCGATTACGCTACCAGGGTTTCGACTCTTTTCGGTTTCGTCAGGCGGTTTTTATAATTAAATACAAATCGCCTGACGAAAGCAAAAACGTCGAAACAATAATAGCGTAATCGGCTGATCTCCACAATTTATATATATATATATATATATATATATATATATATATATAATGTAGAATCCTTGAAATTTGGTAAGGTAAATTCCAATAGAGACAAACTCCAAAGAGAACTCAATGTTAAAAAAAATATTCTTAAATTTAACAGAGTAATATAATCAGGAAACAAAAAAGATAGTTGTATGAATATATTGTTACCAATGGATTTGCAAAAATATATAACTTTTGTTATATAATCAGGGAACAAAACTTGGAACTTTGTCTGTGTGTGTGTGTGTGTGTGTGTGTGTGTGTGTGTGTGTGTGTGTGTGTGTGTGTGTGTATAGGTAACGGACAGACAGATGTCTGTCCGTTACCTATAGACTCCGAAACGGCTGAACCAATTTTCTTGAAAATTTACACAGTTTTACTATAAGCGTTTGCGAGTGTTCTTAGCGAGGTTTTATGTCGAGATACCCTCGATAAATATCGAAAATCGATAATCGAAAAAATCGGGTTATAGAAGGAGTGGTCCGATTTTAATCAAATTTGATACACTCGTAGACAAAGACATAAGAAACGATATTCAGAAGTTTCAAGGTTGCAGTTCTTACAATATTGCAGAAAATCGATAATATATATACATATATATATATATATATATATATATATATATATATATATATATATAAGGCAAGATGATTGTGTGTGTGTCTGTTTATCTGTCTGTATGTCCTTTATACATATCCACAATTTTTATCCGATTCTCACCAAACTTCACACAGATATTCTTTAGGCTGAGTCTGAGCTCCCGGACCATGAATTAGTTTTAAAGCTTTAATTAGACCCGAGAAACGCCGGGCTATACTGCTAGTACATATATATATATATATATATATATATATATATATATATATATATATATATATATATATATTCTCCTACGTCGATGGCACGACTCGCAGTTTCATGCGTTATGCAATCATCAGGTGCATTTTTCAAAATATGTGTCTGTTTGTATTTTTATGTATATGTATATGAGAATGCTTTAGATATGACACGTCTTAAGTTGTCAATGTTCGTAGTGTGAATCTTCTCATTCATTAGATTCTAATTTTGCCCAGTCCTTTCATTGCTGTCACACTGACGTCGGTATCAACCCTTCCAGTCCTTTAGTACGATTAGGGAGATGCTGCCGTAGAAATAGAACTCCAGGGTGTGTAGGTATTGAAGAGAAAGGAGCACTGTACTCTTTTTGTATCCCAAAAAGTTTTGTTTTTTTTTAAATCTTGTTCTTGTCTCCAGTTTTCAATCAAATATTGTTTTTCATCTTTGCAGGTGAGCTGAATTCAAATAAAAAACCACGCAGTGAAGAAGAAGGTAGCGATAACAGTCAACACACAGGAGAGAATAAAGATGGGGCCAATGACAGTTTGTCCGATTCTTCGGACGAAATTCCTAGCGACAATCCAGATACTGATCTGCCACCGTGTCAGGTTTTAGATAAATCCTCGCGCAGTCTAGGCTCTTCAGCTCTCAGTGGCAAACAGTCGCTAACCATGTCTCCGAACCCTGGACAAAATTTCACCACAATGACCTCACAATGTCAGTATTTAAATGGGGGTCGTAGCTATACCCAGGCTTGCATGGGCGAGCAGATGTATTATCCACATCACCCCAATACTGGTCGTTCGCCATCCAGCTCCTTTCTTCCGGTTACTACGTCGACATTACTTCCGCCAGTGTCATCCAGTCTCAGCCTACATCCAGTCAGTCCGCAATTGCAGGCTTGCCGGCTTTCTGGTCAGACCAACGCATGCGCATTGGCACAAAATCCAACTCACCTGAATCCGGCAACCCAAGGGTACGCCATCCGGACCTCACCCCAGCAAAATCACCCGTCATTACCTTCTTGCACTTATATGCAAACAGCACAGCCCTATCCAACAACATTGACCCCGAACGTTCACATGATGAACATGAATTTTACAGGCCCTATGGCGTGACAATATATACAAGGTCACCTCCAGGTGGCGTCGTCGTCATTGTATAGGTAAAGCAACAAAAAAAATCAGTTATTAAATTAATTTGAGAAAGTGTTTTTTCTCTCACAAAATACAAACATACACACCTACATACAAGATAGCAAAATCTTTTCTCTTCCAATTTTCTATGAACAAAATAAATTTAAAAAACGCATGCAATTAAAGACAAATTTTTTTTAGAAAGTTTTTAAAAGCTAATTTTTACGAAATGCGAAGAGAGAGAAGTAAAACTGTAATCTGTAAAATGGACACAATGATAGAAGTTTGACAAAAATTGCAAATATTTCTTAAGATGTTTTAATTTAGAAATAAGCAAGAAAAAACTCTTTAAATATATCATTAATATTAATATTAATATTAATATTAATATTAACTGATAAATTAATCTAATAATAACATAAATGAAAAGGAAAATAAAGGAAGATTTTTTTAAAATGGCAGACGTTTTGAAGATATTTATTATAAAAAAAAGAATAAATAAAACGAAATACGACATCATCGTGTATCGTATCAATATCCAATATTTTACATAGTCCAACATCTAGCAGTCAGCTAAGCGCTATAGCCTCTTGGGCGATCATGTCTCTTTCGATAGATTACTCACTAGACAATAGATTGTAGGCTGCATTTCTGTCCTGCTATTTAACCCATAGCTGAGGGAGAAGAAATGGATTCCTACCTTTCTCAAGGGTATTTGCGCTTAACTGAACATAACGAACTTGACTGGAATTCGAACTCGGCTACCCGATTTCCCGAACATTATCCATTACATCGCTTCGCAGGTCGTTGATATAAGTAGGAAATGTACATACATTATCACATAATAAGATATATGTATAGTACATACTAATAAACTATTGTACAAATTCTCATATAATATAATGGATATTGATCCGAGATTAAATACATACGTACAGGTAAGCATATATACGACTTACATATACAAGAAAACAACATTTATCTCTTTATATATTAATACATTCATAGACACACACATGTACACAGTGTGTAAACATCTTTCTTTAGTAATGACAAAATGCGCATGCGTATTCCTTAATGCATGCAAATATGGCGACTGAGGTACACTTACTGTCTTATATATGCAGAGATAAAACAGATACAAAGATAAAGAGAAAAATGTACACACAAAAAGTTTAAAGGAAATCAGGAAGAAAAAAAAGACTCATTTTTACCATTGAAGTCAAAATTTTATACATTTCCTGGACACTAAAGGGTTAATGTTGTGCTGTTCATTTCGGTTCATTAAACACAAATATGAAAGACATTTTTAAATATTCAAAAACGGTAACTGTAAATTCACACAATTCTGTTGATATGGCTTTGATTATATATATTTAAAAAAAAGATCTGAATGATTCATATTCAAATTTTCCATATAAAAAAAGACAGAATTAAGAAACATTCCCAAAATAAAGAAAAGAGAAAACTACATTAAATGACGCTCAAAAAAAGTAATTTTTTTTCTCTTGAGGTCCACAGGAAAACGCCAAATCTGAACTTGTAAAAAAGAAAAAAGACTGTTTCCATCAAATAATGTCGTATGACAAACGACACGTGACGTTCCCCACAATATTGAGGACCGAATTTAGGCAGCGGTGACACATTTTCACTGTAGGAACTTTTTTTTCACTCAAATTTTATGCAGGAAAAATAAAATAAAAGACAAAATTTTAAAATTGTAAAATCAATCGCAAGTTCAAAAATTTGAAAGAGAAAAAACAATAAAACAATGTAAATAAAATTAATGCAAATTAAAGAATTTTCATTTGAATTTTCTCGTCGTTATTTTTGAATTTCTTTCATCTTTTGTTTGTTTGTTTGTTTTTTTGTTTTTTTGTTTTTTTGTTTTGTTTTGTTTTTTTTCATTTAGCAAATTTATTTTATATGCCAAACAAAATATTTGACTTTTGGATCAGAAAACTTTATTTCTGATATTAATTAAATACATACCACAATATATTATAGTAAACTGAGTTTTATTTTAACTTTAAATTTCACCAACCAATCTATCCTAGTAAATTAAATGTTTTCATTTAAAATTAAATTTTTCATTCGGTAAATGTTCATTATAATTTTAAATATCATCAGTCAATTTATTGAATTGAATGAATGTTTTCATTTGAAATTGAATTTCTCTTTCTGAAAACGTTATTTTTAATTTTAAGTTCTTCAAACACGCTATCCTTGTGAATTGAATAAAGAATTTGTGTTGAAATTACCAGACAAGACAATTCTGACCAAAACATTGAACTGATGGGTGACGTATTTTTACTTAAGGCCGAATGGGACAAAGGGCTAAATTTTGTGACCATACCAAACGAAATGAAGAAACCATCCCGAATAATTTATTAAATTAATTAAGGACATGAGTGAAGCATATTTTCTGGACAAATCTAGATTTATTTCAAGGTTCCATTCACAAAGTTGAGGAAAAACGAATTCTTTCCTTGTAACGTTATGTCGCTAACAGTTTTTCTTCGATCGAATTATTTTGAATGCTTTTTTAGGTTTTTCTTTTTTTTTTCTTTCAACTTGCCGCCGTTCTTCCTTAGAAAATATCGATCGGTTGCAGTTGACATTATCGAACATATGGTAGTGCAAGTGTTAGCGTGCGAGTTTCATAAAGTATTGACTATGATTTCGATTCTTAATAGATTCTCTAAAACGGCAAGTAAATTCGAGATGTCAGCCATGTTCTTGTGGACGTTTTTGGCGGGAAAATCGCCGTAAAATGAAAAAAAAAACTTTAATGTTTAATGAACGCGTTTGGTGTGTATTCAGTGGAGATTTGAAAATACCACGAGTGACAAGCGTGATATATTTATTGCATACCATTTGTGGCCCCTTTTTTACTCGCCATGTTTCCTAGTGGTAAGAGCTTCTTTCAGAAAAATAACGTTGCCCTATTCCATATGCGACTGATACAAAACTAGTCCCCAGAACACTTGGTTGGCTTTCAGGTACTTTATTGATTTTAGTGCTCACCAGATTTAAATACCATTGAGTATACCTAGGACGCTTTATAAATTTATTGCAACCACAACTAACAAGCACAACTCGGTTATAGACAGACAAGTAACGTTCTTGGATAGCGATACCCACGCAACGACTCCAGCACCTCGTTCGCTCTATGTCACGTCACATAAACGCCGATATTCGTAGAAAATAATACAAATGATATTAGATAGATAACTTTAACTTTCTGCAATTCAATTGAAATTGAAAACCGAAAGCACGTGAAAAGTTTCAACCTCTTCGCGCTTTTGTATGTAACGAAAAGTTGCATTGATACAACCGTGTACTCAGTTGATCATTACAAACACAATATTGAAGAAGAACACTGAGGAGACAAGGATGGATCAAAGGGTGAAGAAAATAAAACAGCCTTTTAAACTCGGTAAAAACTTTCAAATTTTCTGGCAAGGTATATGAAAGAACGGATGTACGTTGTGGTGCAACGAATATCGGCTTGGAACGAGAAAAAGAAGATCCGAGTTCGATATCCAGTTGAATTCTTTGCATTCACTTACGTGCAAATATCCTTGGGAAAGATATTAAACCATGTTTCTCCCCCATCTATGAGTTAAACAGTAGAAGGAATTGGTTCTTATAGCCTTGATTGGCAACCAGAAAGAAATAGCCAACTACTGCGGGAAAATCTTCTGCCCAGTCAATCATGTCTCGAAAGAGACATGATCGCCCAAGCGTGTATTATGTATGGCACTTAACTGACTGACTGATATTGAAAGAAATATATATGATTTACCAAATGATAAAATACGCTTACTTCCGTTTTGCCGAACGTGTATGGACCCACGCTGTTCTCACCAATAAGGATAACATTGTCGCTGTTAAGAAAAGCATAAATAAAACCAATTGTGGCAACAGATAACCAGCAATTCAAATATGGTCTAGTAAGGAAAGCCGATATTAAAACTTGTAATATTGAAGAATGGCCGACATTTATAAGGTTTTAAAAATGATTGTGAACAAAAAAAAAATAGCAGATACAATAAGAAAACGTTGGTTGCATATCAAGAGGAGGAATAATTAACCGAACACGAATAAAAGAACACGAATAAAAGAACACGAATAAAACACAGGAGGAACAAAATGAAAAATGAGGAGAAATAAGCGCAATTTTTGTCACAAAAAAAGAGTCACACACCGAACGAAAACCTCACAAATGATGTCCGTCACACGTCGTATCATCGAAATCAACCATACACACATTTTGAAAAAAAAAACCATCAGAAAAAAGATAACAGATGACTAAATATTTTATTTGATACATTATTAAAACTTGAAGTTAAAGATATCACCTTCTGCAAACCTGGCTGCAGTATTTGCAAATGAGTATCCGAAATTAAAACCGTGTCCAACTTTTCGACTCACATGAGTCATCTTCAGGAGTGCGAAAAAATTAAAAAAATCAAAAATGTTTCAAGTCGCTTATCGCTCATTTTTTTATTTTAAAATTTTAAACCAGTCATCCATTCATCAAAAAGTATCCGAAGTTAAGACAGTGTCTAACTTTTCGACTCACATGGGTCATCTTCAGGAGTGCGAAAAATTTCAAAAAAGTAAAAGTGTTTTAAGTAGCTCATTTTTATATTAAAATTTCAAACCAGTCATCCAATCACTAAAAAAAATATATTACATTATGACGTCAACTCTATTTAAATCCATATATATATATATATATATATATATATATATATATATATATATATATATATATATATATGACAAAAATATGCTAGCTATTATAAATGAACTACAGTATATCATTTGCATCTCAGTTTATAAATTCTTTTACTGTTATATTCAACATAAATTTAGTCTAATGATGTAAAGAATGAAATGCGTTTACAAGAAAACCTTTTTCACTTTGTCATACATGTCCCTAATATATATATTTGTTGTCATCCTCATACAAGCCTGTTTCATTGTATCACAGCTCGTCAGTGTGCTTAGACATCTACCTGCTTCTGACAGGGATCGAAACTCGACTGATTTAGTGTCAGTAGGAGTCGCTATACCCCTAAGCCATAGATACATGGAATCAGAGAAGGGAAATTTTAGCGTGTTATATATAAGCGGTGTATACACACGCCAGTCACCAAAAGAACTCAATTCATGAAGTAACGCGTAAATCGCAAAAGTGGTAATTGTTTTTAAAATTTTCCTCTCAAGAGAGTTCAATTGCAATGAGAGCATAATATATTTGTCGTCCACATACAAGCCTGTTTCGCTGTATCACAGCTTATCAGTGTGTCTAGACATCTACTTGCTCCTGGCCGAGATCGAAACTCGACCGATTTAGTGTCATATATATATATATATATAGTTTAATTACTTAGTTTTTGTTCATAATAAAATTAGATCAGGGCACAATTGTATTAAAAAGTGTTCAATACAATTATATTGTAGAACTTCAGAAGATTTTCCATTTGTAAACGAGTTATTACGTGGTGACCTAGATTTATACCATGAGGGGTATCTTCAGGCGATTTTCAATAACTCAATAAGAAAGTTATTAGAAATCTCCTGAAGACACTACTCATGATAGAAACCTAGGTTGCGTAATAACTTGTTTACAAATGGAATATATATATATATATATATATATATATATATATATATATATATATTGAGTGTTGACTTCAATGTTCCTTTTTGAAAATTATTTTTTATCATATTTTTATATATGTAAATATAATCTGTGAAACGGAACATGAGTAAAAGACAAGAGGGAAACTGTATTTAGTTTTAGCCGACACTGACGGATTTTATCAAAAGGCAAAAAACAATAAATAACAATCAAACAAAAGCACTACTCATACACAGAAATAAATTCGGCCACAATTTCGACCTAAAAATGGCATACATATCAAAAGAGAAAATAATTTCTACTGAAGGAAAATCATCTCAAGTGAACCTCCATAAAATATTATCCAAATATTAACCTGCGCCCCATTTTTTCCTACAATCACTTTTCCTAACAGAACAGCTATTTTTCCAAGCCAACATAAACAACAAGCATATCAAAAATTAAAAAAATACTGTAATCGATTATTTCAATATCTCATACCATAAAAATTTTAACAATATACTTCATATGTGTTGTATCGCCAAGGTGAATACAATACACAGAGAAGTGTGCTGTGGCATTATTCAGCACAATATCCGGTGCTAAACAGATATGCACAGAAGAGTACAATAGTTACAATAACAGACAAGCCAGAACTTACAACACGGAGAGGAGGGGTTTGGATCGCTATAATCACCAAAGTAATCAGTCAGAATCTTACTCAAATAAAACTCGAATATTACGCCTCGAATGCTACTATTTTTTACTTAAATTGACCATTTCAAGGTATGGCTCATTACATCATTGAGAGTGCTGCAGGGGTATCAGCAACTCTACAACAATATAAAAAATTCTCTTCGAGCATGCAAAATGATATCATTAAATACCTAATATTTTTCAGTTGACCTAATGAATATCTATTATTTTTTAATTTATAATTTTATAGTACCCAACAACATTTTCTTTTTGTTTATAGATACTTTATTGCGATTTTTTTTTTTTTTTTTTTTTGTCTTTTACCCCCATTTTTTACCGTCACGGGACGGAACGCGTAAGCTAAAACTAAATATAGTTTTCCTCTTGTCTTTTTCTCTTACACACACACACACACACACACACACACACACATATATATATATATATATATATATATATATATATATATATATATATATATATATAAGAAAAATTAAGGCAGACACGTTATTTCATGCTAAATTGAAAGTTTAGACCTATTTCGGGCGAACCATCATCAGCTTCCGTCTTTATTGTACAAAGGATTCGTATTAAATCCTTTGTACAATAAAGACGGAAGCTGATGTTGGTTCGCCTGAAATAGGCCATATACTTTCGATTTACCATGAAATAATGTGTCTGCCTTAATTTTTCTTATATTTGCTCTATATGTATTTATATACATATATATTTAGAGCTCTCTTAGAGAGTTATCCTACTTCTATATGTACAGGATACTCCATTGGATTCTTCTCATCTACACCGCATGCTGATATATATATTAATCTGAACCGAGAGAAAAATATTTGAATGTCATTTAGGAATGGGAACACAACATTTGAAATTGCAAAAATGTTAAAATAAAATCGCAGGATAATCAAAAAAGAAATTGAAAATTTTGGCAAGATAAGAAGAAGGAATTAATTGGTTTTAAGAATTTAATACGAAGAAGTTTTAAGAAAATAAGGATGATGACAAAAAATGGATTGAATGGCTGGAAAATATTTGAAAAATCTAAAATTAAAAATGTAAACAGAGATGAAAAAGATGCCAAATGTGTAAAAACACAAGCTAAAAAGACGAAAACAAACAAATGCTCGCGTTAATTCAACATCACAAAGAAAAAAAAAACGTCGAAGCTGAGTGAAGACGTATATGAGAACTGATTTCTCAACATTCATTTTAAATGATGAGTGTAGAAATCTATTGTACGACCTCATGACTGAGCGAATAGTCAACCGATAAAACGGAAAAACTAGACGAAGAGACATATGGAGAAAAAAAAACGGGCTATTATTTTAAATAGTATTATGGGGACTACAAATAAACGTTAAGGAAACTGAATGCATGGTCATCAGCAAAAATAGCAACTCAAAATGCCAAATACAGGTGGGGGGAAAACCAGAATCAAGCAAGTACAAAAATTTAAATACATAGGAAGAGTTCTAACGCGAGATGGAATGTGCGACACAGATCCGAAGGCGAATTGACATGGCGACGGACGCGTTTCAGAAGGTAAGTAAAGTAGCAAGACACAGAAAAATTTCACTAGAAACAAAGAAGAGAGTGCTAGATTGCTATGTGATGTCAGTTCTTCAACACGGCAGTGAATGCTGGACAATATCATCGAAAATGAGGACAACATTTGAAGCAGCGGAAATGTGGTTCTACAAAAGGATGCTGCGGATATCGTGGGCCGAGCATGCAAGCAACGATGAGGTGTTGGAAAGAATGGCAACGAAAAGAAAATTAATACTGAGCATCAGGAAGAGACAACTGAAGTTCCTGGGACATGCAATGAGGAAGGAAGGCTTGGAGAACCTGATACTGACAGGCCAGATAGAAGGTAAAAGAGACAGAGGAAGGCAGCGGATAACATATTTGCAGGGGCTGATCAGGTGGATGACGGAACGGGGGTTGCATGGTGTAACAGGAGAAAACATACTAAGAGCCATCAGGGATAGGGAGACGTGAAGAACCATGATCGCCTACGTCCTGAAGGGACAGGGCACATAGAAGAAGAAGAATTGTGGGGACCTACCTACAAATGAACTCGTCCACACCTTTATAATATGGCTACCAACTCTAAGTGGGGAGTCTCTGAGTAGTAGACTTGCCTCTGCTACTATGGACACTCTCAGCTCTCTACTTTCGGGTGGAGAGCGCTCTCTGCTCGAAGGCAGAGAGCACTAACCCAGTCGTGGTTCCGCCGAAGGGTAGAATCACAACTGAGGAAAGATAGACAAATATTTTTGACCGGGCTATATGGCCTGGAAGACCCACAGTAAAAGACGTAGTGTCACATTTTGCCTTACGTGGGGAGGTGACTAAATACTGTCACTGAGTAGTAGACTTCCCTCTGCTACTATTGACACTGTCAACTCTCTGCCTTCGGGTGGAGAGCACTGACCCAGTCGTGGTTCCGCCGAAGGGTAGAATCACGACTGGGGAAAGATAGACAAATATTTTGGCCGGGTTATATGGCCCGGAAGACCCACATTAAAAAGACCTTGTGTCACATTTTGCCTTAAGTGGGGAGGTGACTAAATACTGCCACTGAGTCGTAGCCACAGAGTGAGTGAATGAGTGAGTCAGGACGCCTGCGAGAGAAAGTACTCTCGAGTTCACGTTTACCTTTGTACTACGTTTTCCGAGAATATACAATTCAACCTTATATCCGAGTCCGTGTTATCTTTCTCTGGCCCTTCGGTCATAACAAATAGTAAAAATGATATATTCTTTCAAAGTTGAACGCTGTAAAAGGTATCTATATGAGAGTAAAAACCAATATTTAAGTAAGCAATAACAACTTCTGCAACCAATTTTAACAACGAAATACTAGAAAAGTTAGCAAAATCAATGTTTAAATTGCAAAATGTCAACAAACATCAAAAAGTAAAATAAAAAAAAACATATAAAGTCAGATTATATGCGATATGGTTCGAATCAAATATAGCCTACATCTTTATAAATCTGTGTACCCATGCAGTCAAAATGACGGCAATTGTTAGAACGTTTTGATACTGAGGTGCAATGAAATATTGGTTTTGAAACGATGTATTGAGATTCAAGAATGATCTCGACTTCGCAACTAAAATATGACTCGATTAATTGATTCATTCTCTTTATATTTTTTAAAGGTTGAATGGCATCCACAATTTACTGATTACTCTTGGTATTATATAATTTGTTCTTTGCTCAATATCTTTCATGGTAAAGATTTTAAGAGTTTAACAAGACAGTAAAATGAAAACACATCTCGATTAGCAACAGAAAGATAAAGACGGCGACGACAAAGTCGTTGTGAAGACCAAGTTAAAGGAAGACGATCACTTACGAGACAAATGTACCTAAGTGCATCACAAGAACGGCTTAAACAAATAGGACTTCCTAAAGTAATTCGTTTTTTATTAATCCATCAGATTTTATCACTTTAAATGTTATTTTTAGTGGATATTCATATTTGAGTAGACGTTCCGTTTATTTCTTTAACAGTATATGTGTGTGTGTGTGTGTGTGTGTGTGTGTGTGTGTGTGTGTGTGTGTGTGTGTGTCTACTGACCTGAATATTCGATAACCTACCGCAGAGAGCATTTTTTTGATAATTCAGGCCGAGAGACGAAAATAATTATACTATTTTATAAATAAGCGGGGCGTCTACTCAAATACGAGTGTCCACCAAAAACAATGTTTATAGTCATTAAAACAAGTAAGACTGCAATATAAGAGACATACCAATACAGTAACGAATTAATGAAAAGGTTCATTTTCCCCAGAAAATAATTTTGTATAAATAAATATCATATTTTTAGGAATTATTAAAATGACTAAGGGAAGTTATTTTTCGCTCATAAAATTACTAAAATTTTTCGCTCATAAAATTACATAAAATTACTAAGGGAAGTGATTTTTCGCTCATAAAATTACTACCTTAAGTTAATTTATCTCCCTTCGTTATATAGAGTGTGACACGAAAGATATAAATAAATGCACAACGGTAATTATCATATAGCAGATAAAACTTTATGTTTCATTTAGTTTGCTTGTATAATAAAATCTAACACGTCCCGAACAACTTATTACCAAGTTTTTTTTATAAGTACATCGTTGTTGACTCATCGTGATACGTCTTTATGCAGTATTTTTCGATTGATGGGAATTTATTTATAAGTTCATATTTTTCGATACGACGATTGATATTATAAGCTGAAATTTACACGATATTTGGCTTATCCGACAATAAGGACAGCCTGAAAACTTTACTGATTGAGTGGTTAATGTCAATTTTATTTCGAAAACAATAAATTGGAAAATAAAATTTGACATTGTCTTTAATAAATTACGTAGAGAGACAATTATTTTCCCAGAGACGCAACGTCGCGAGCCTGTTGTTATTGTCATGCAAGTCTTCAAATGAATACGTTATTCTTTAGTTTCACCAATTCAAAACTTTAACTGCTATGATACGCCATGCTACTTCCGCAGAGTGGAATCACCCTAATTTCCCCCATGTTCTAAAATCTAAACCTCTCTAAGTCAAGAAGCAACCCTTATCTAACCTTCTTATTCTAATAATTTTCACTTCCTCCCACCTTCTCTTTCATTTAGATCACATACTGCATTCATCACAAACATTTTTGCAGTAACCCTATACGCTACAATTCTAACCTCTTCAAGTCAAAGAGCGATCGTTATCTATCCTTTTTATCCTCATAATATTCCTACCTTGAGGGCTCTCGAGCGTTGTAATTGCTGAATTTTAGTATAAAATGTGATTCAAAATCGATAAGGTAAGTTTAAAATTTTCAAAGAGAAGCTCAGAAACGTAATTTGTTCCTTAGTGTATTTACTCTTCAGTAAAAAGGCTTAACATATCGACGCACTTTTTGTTAATATTTTTGGTTATATTTATGGAAGACTTTTTTGTTTATATTTTTAGATTAAAAATTGCGTCTCTTTCCCCAATTTCATTTTATAACGATTACCTTAGCACAGGGTGAGTGATTTCTCAAGATGTAGCGTTTGTAAAGAGAGAGACGACACAAATGATATGTGAACAGGATTTGAAAGAAAATGTTTGCTGTTGTGTAGTAAGTAAGAGACCCCCAGTAAGACAAATGAACAAGACAAGACACCTTACATGAAAAACTCAAAGAGAGGCCAGGGACAGAGTTCTGACAGAGTTCCAAGAGAGTTCTGGTAGAGTGTTTGTTAGAGTACCATTGGAGTCAGTCAAGACACATAACTATTATTAGAGAGTTATAACAGTGGCGATAAAGAATTGAAACTTATACGGAGTAAGAAAAATACCTTTTTTTCTAGAAATTAGAACCACGTTATGTAATCTTCTTTCTTTGCTGTACGTAAAGATAAAAAAACCAAATATATTGAATATGCAAGAAATATTAGCCCAAATGGTAGAAATTCAACAACAACAACAACAGTTGTTGGATCTCTAGAAACAACAAAAAATGTTATTTGAAATAATTCAGAAGAAAACTAGAAATTTCCAATTTCTTTCACTCTCGATGCGGTAGCAAATACCATAGCTGAATTCACGTACAATTCAGATGATGAAAATGACCTTTTCTGATTCTTTTAGAAGATACGAGCAAATTTACAGAAAGAATGCAGCGACTGAGAAGACGAGAAAAAACAAGACATTTTTGAGAAAGTTAGCACCAGTGGTACCCGAAAAATACTGTAATTTTGTACGACTGATTTCGCTGTTGCTTATCTGGAAGATATATTGATTAAAAGTAAAACCAAGAATAACATATCGAGTATGTAAAAAGAAGAAGGTTCAAACTCAGTGAGGAAATGTGGTAATTGTTTTTGCATAAAATCAAACCACTTGAACAAATTATTGACAAAAATGGTCTTCAGTCAGATCCACCGAGGGTAAGTGCAATTAAGAATATTCCTTCTCCAACAAACGTTACTAGGCTACACGCATTTCTCGGACTAGTAAATTATTATTAAATCTACATAATTAATAGGCAGAATTTGAAAGCTCTACTTAACAATTTGCTTAAAAATGGCGTAAAGTGAAATTGTATGAAAAGGCGTTTGGAGAAATCAAGAAAATACTAACGTCAGACTTATCATTAGCGCACTAAGATCTAAAAGCAGAAATCAGCTTCAATTGCTAATGATTATGGTATATGCCCAACTGAGGAGACTAGGGTCAATATACAGAGTTACGACAGTTCGGAGAAAGTTCTGATGGGGTGTTCGTTAGAGTACCGATGGAGTCGGTCGAGATATAAATACTATAACCGTTAGCAATGTGTTAGCAACCTACGAACAAGCGACTGGAATTTTCAAAGAGGCGAAAATGTTCAAAATTAAGGAGGAGTTAGTCATTGATTTTACAACACTTTCATCCATGTTTGTATGATCTTAGTATGTATTTATACGTATGATTACATCTGGACATAATTTCTGATATTTTCGTTTAGTAATTTTTTTCGTTCTGGGAACAACATAGCAGTTAAGATTTCTTCCTGGCACAATCTGAATGCCTTTCCACCATTTCATGGTTTGGCTATGCAACACCCAAAGGCAACAATCTATTTCACACTTAAGTGCATTCATAAGGCTATTAATACAAGATTTCTGATAACATGGCCTGAATATTTTGCTTAAGCATGAAATAGATTGTCACCAGGGTGGATTTTAGATTTTAAGTTTTAAATTCTAATTTTCAGTTTTTTTATGTGTATATATATATATATATATATGTGTGTGTGTGTGTGTGTGTGTGTGTGTGTGTGTGTGTATTTTTTAGCAATTTAACCGCTCTACCTATATTTCCCTTTCCCTTCATAATATTTATAAATGTATTACTTTATATATATATATATATGTATGTGTGTGCGTATGTAGATATGTATGTATGTGTGCATGTATGTGTAGGTGTGAATTGTGTGTGTGTGTGTGCATATATATATATATATGTGTGTTTGCATAAATGTATGGGCATGTATGTGTATGTGTGTATACGTGTACATAAGTATATATAGGTGTATATGTATGTATGTATGTGTGTGTATGTATACATATATATATGTGTGTGTATATATATATATATATATATGTGTGTGTGTGTATGTGTGTGTGCGTGTGGGTGTGTATGTGGATATGTATACATGTATATATATATGTATATATATGTATACTTTTTTATATGTATATGTGTGTTTATGTATATATGTATATATATATATGTGTGTGTGTGTATGTATACAAGTGTATATGTATATATATATATATATGTGTGTGTGTGTGTGTGTGTGTGTGTGTGTGTGTGTGTGTGTGTGTGTGTGTGTGTGTGTGATTTGTATATGGAATTTTTTTTAGCTCATCCTAGCGGTATCTTTAATTAGATTAAATTATATGACCTATTTTAAAATTTAAATTTTAAATCTCATATCTTTTTATTCCCTTTAAAATAATATTCATCTTTTCCCCTAAATATACCTTTTTAAATAAAAGGTCTTTTTTCTAATACTTCAACGTTTTTAGGAAGTTAGGTTTATTTGAATGTATCTAGCGTCTGTAATAAGAAATTTTTTTTCTTTCTTTCTCTTCTTTTTCCCCTCCCTTCCTTTATCTCTTTTACCTCCCACCTCCTTTCCGTTTTGTTTAACCTAATATCAATTCAACACGCCGTCTGTTCAGTTTACTTTACTGTCCTCTTCCCCTTTTTGTGAACCCAGACGATACCATTTTTCCCCTTTTTTTTATTTTTACTTCTTTACAATTCTATCTATGAGTTGAAAAGAGAAAATAGACATAATTTACTTAAAAATTATCTCCAGTTTCGGGATAGCATTTGTTGCTGAGGTGATGTGTTATCCCTTTCAGGGATTTCATGTCGAAATGTGCATTCAACATCTTTGAAAAACTTTAATTTAATTTATATATATATATATATATATATATATAGAGAGAGAGAGAGAGAGAGAGAGAGAGCAGATATTGAGCGCTTTTAAATAAGTACCACGCATATATAATATGTAAACAATATAATATATATAACAAATTTCATATTTATATATATATATATATATTGATATTTATAATTATATACATACACTTTTCACACACACACACACACACACACACACACACACACACACACACACACACACACACACACACATATATATATATATGTATATATATATAAATTTCCTGTATTGTATTTCCTGTTATTGTATCTCTTTGTCTTTTCTAGTTTCGCTTCTTGCTTTCTATTCTGTTTTTTCTGTTTCCCCTTTTTTCTCTTTTTTCTTTTTCAACGTTTTTCTCTTCTTTGCATTAATCAATCGTCTATCTTTTCTTTATCCTCGCTTTTCTCTTTCTTTGGGGTTCTTTTTCGAATGAGCGAGAAATTTTCGCAAATAACCGTTACAAACGTCTGTTCTAATATTGACATGTAAGCGTCTATGTAAAATTCAATAAAAGAAAAGGAATTTTTTTTTTTGGTGGGGGGATATTTTGAAAACCAAATGTACCATTTGGGTCTGACGAGCCGCGATAATAACATCAAAACGCGGTGAAATATTACCCATTGTCATAATCTAAAACCTTTATATATATATATATATATATATATATATATATATATATATATATATATAGTGTTTAATTGTGATATTGTTTACCGACAAGATTACTGCTTATTCAGTGGTTTTACTGAGAAAATGTATTTTGTCAAGCAGGGGTTTTTTTATCGTAAAGTGCTCGATATCTAGGTGGAGATAGAGCGTTGATAAATGCGAAGAGTTTGTCTCTTTAACTGAGCAGATTTACACCGACTTTAAAGTTTCATGAGGACACCGTTACGATGTACTCTCTCGTCAGGTCTATTTGCCGCTAGGTTTCGGTATTTTCTTGTTTACATAGAACATGGTGTGATTTTTTTTCTTGTTTGTGATTGGCTGATTTTTCTTTTTCTTTTTGTTTATGATTGGCTGATTATTGTTTTTCTTTTTGTTCAATTTTTCTTTTTATTTAAATTGCGTCGTTGTTTGCTCTATTTTTTTCACTGCTTTTTTTTTTTTGGTGTACGCGCTAATAAATGTTTGTTCAATCGTTTTATATTTGGTTCGGCACTTTTTTGTACTGGCCTCTTTTTATTAGCCTGGCATATTTCTTAACGTGTTGGCGTGTTTTGCCGCGTGATGGTGTAGTTTCTGTCGTGATTAAGTGTTTTTTATATATTTTTATTTTTCATAATTATATTTTTTGTATGTTTTGTTTTCGTTTATTATTTTCTGCATATTATCCTGATTAAATATTTGCATATTTGTATCTTTAATTTTTTAAGTTTTATATTTATATTGTTTGTATATTTCGTTTTTGTTTGATTTTGTTGTTATTTATTGTTGTTCATTTTCGTTTATTATTTTCTGCATATTATCCTGATTAAATATTTGCATATTTGTATCTTTAATTTTTTAAGTTTTATATTTATATTGTTTGTATATTTCGTTTTTGTTTGATTTTGTTGTTATTTATTGTTGTTCATGTAAAAAACTAGATATTTATTCTCATGTCTACATTTTCTTATTATCTCGTTTCATTTGTTTAATATTTTACTTTGATTTTTTAAAGCTGATTATTACTAGCTTTTCTTCCAGGCATAATTTACAACTTTTGCTATTACTGCTATGTGGTGGGGCTATTTTTATTATTTCCCAATTTAATTTTGGTGCTAATCATTGTTTTTTTGTTTTGTTTTTTTTTCGGGTTCTATGTATATTTTCATAGCATTGTGTTGTTTTTATACTTTTCTGTGTTGAATGATGTTTTATGATTAATAAATCTTTCTTTAAATGATGTTTCTGTTGCGCCTATGTAAATCTTTTCGTCTGTATCAATGTTGGTTAGATATTTATTATTAAGTGGACAGTTGTCCTTCTCTGGCTGTTACATTTGTTTGTATTGTCTTGTGGTTTGTGTTGTTGTTATTGTTTTTACTAAATATAGTTGTGATAGTTATTAATTTTTCCTTATTTTCCATGCAGCTGTAGCTGATTTGACTGTGTTTTTGTTAATGATTTTTATAGTTTGTTGTGTTTGGGGAAGTGTTTTCCTATTATGTTAAAAATATTTTTCCCATTTTTGTCTTTATATTATTGTTCTAGAGTAGATTAAATCAGATTATTTTTTTTCTATTGTTTTTGTTTGGTCTCTTTTCGTTTGTGTATTCAAGTTTATTTGAGTATCAGTTATTTCTTACTTCTGACTCATGTGTTTCTTAGTTTTCATTGAATATTTATAAATATGAAAAATATAGATATATATTCAAAGACTCAATCACGACAAAAACAGAAAATAACACAACCACTACAAAACGTAAAATAAAAAACACACATGAAACCCACAAACTCAAATATACACAAAAAACGCCCCCAACCATTACCATGAAAAAATAAGCCATCATACAGCAAAACATAGCAACATATTAAGATCAAGCCACTAAAAAGAGGCCATTACAACAAAAGAGCCCAACCCAATATAAAACGATTAAACAAACCCCTATTCACGCATACACTAAAAAAGGCAATGAAAACAAAAGCAGATCAAACAACTACGCTATTTAAATAAAAAGAAAACTTGAACAAAAAGAAAAAGAAAAATCAACCAATCCCAAACACCCAGAAATTTCACACCAAGTTCGATATAAACAAGAAAAAAACCGAAACTAACGGCAAATAACCCTGACGAGTAAGAACATCATAACGGTGTCCTCATGAAACTTCGAAGTCATCATGAATCTCCTCAGTTACAAGATATAATCTTTGTACTTTACATTACATAATTTAAAATTTGGACATGCATACTGGACTGTCGTAATAGTGGATCAGTCCATATTATTTACAGATTTTGTGTTAAAAAAGAATATATATATATATATATGTGTGTGTGTGTGTGTGTGTGTGTGTGTGTGTGTGTGTGTGTGTGTGTCATTCGCAGGTTCGAATCCTGCTGAATGACACACATTTTCGTAATAAAAATTTATCGTAAATAATCTGGCCAGTAGATATAAATATATAATACGGTTGAATTAAAAAACAGAATATCTACTTAAATATGAGTATAATATAATATATATATATATGTATATTTCGACAGCAATCTTTCATTTAAGAACGACCGGCAAGGGAGATTTTATTTAATTTTTCTAGTATTCTTACATGTTTTCTTTTTGCTGGTGATCAGGAATGTAAAAATGTTCCATAATTTTTTAAATTTTCAATTGCTTTCAGTCACTTCACAGGCCATTTTCAAGGATGTTAATAAGTATACATATCGTCCTACGTCGATGGCAAGTCTCGGAATTTCACACTTTATGCAATCATCAGATGCATATTACAAACTGAAAGTTTGACAGATTTTAAATTAAGTTCACTCAATGTTTATGGGAATTATATCTAATAAAGTTAGGTTACTGCTTTTTAGTAAAATTTTGAATATAATAAAACTACATGTAGATAAAAAGTAAAATTATAAAAGTAGAATTTTAAAATAAAAAGATATCAAAAATATTAAAATGCATGGAGATGAAATCAAAGGGGCGTAATTCATAATTATTAATAGTAATATTTGCGAAGAAAGAAAGAAAGAAAGAAAGAAAGAAAGAAAGAAAGAGGCAAGTGTATAGATAAATTTGTATCAATCGGGATATAAAATTTTAAGTAAGTATTTTTTTAGTATGTGGTCATTAAATCGCTTTTTCTTTTTGTTAAGTAGATTAGGGTTATTTATATGATTTAAGATGACAAGTTTTTTTAAGGTATAAGTTACATTTATTGTAAGATTTAGATTTAGTGACGATATTCTCGGTAATAATTTGGTTCTTACTATTGTTTGTTTTTTTTGTTTTCCAATAATATATGTATAAAGCAGTGCTTTTTCTGTATTTACTGTTGTTTAAAGAGAACATGTGATTATTAAATTTTATTTTCCACATGTCATCGGTTGATCTAGAGTAAAATTTAATATCATTATCATTAGAATGAATCTGAACTCTATAAACAATACTTTCGGGCATACACTGGTCATTCAGTGGATAGGTTTTATTTTTTCGGCTACTGCAATTATTTTTTTGAAGGGCCACTTTTTAGGGTACTACTGTTAGTATTAGGGTAACTAATTTTATTCAGATGGGCCAAGTATTTATTTGATATGATATTATTTTGTTTTGAAATATATTTATCTATTTTCTTAACGCAAATATAACTGACTAACATTGTTATTGTTGATTTGTGTGTGGGGGGGGGGTGAATGTTAGAAATGTTTGTGAATTAAGTTTGGGAAGAATTTCCGATGTTTGTTTAGACATTACGGCTCAAGGATTGATTAAACCAAATAATGTTACATTTACGTGATTTCTGCTTATTTCTGGCTACCTTCTTCATTCTAACGGAGTATTCTAGTGTTGAGTTTACTTTCTTTCTAAATCATTAATGAATTTAATTTTAGAATTATCAAAAAAATTCTTATTGCTAGAGTTGGTACTTAAACGAAATTGGATGTATTTATGCATTTTGTTGGTGATTCTATGCGAATGATTTGATTCCCTATTGATTTATTAATTGTTGTACGAGTCCTTAGTGTACGGTTTATATATATATATATATATATATAATCAAAGTAAGTATCTAGAGAGCTTTAGTGTATCGAGGCAGCAGATAATTTTCTAAACATATACTGCTAAATATAACAGACAATGAACGTCTATTATGTTTAATCATGAGCCGTTCTAAACATCGTATTTTGGCTTTAATTTCAGGTGAAAATAAAGACAAAAATTGTCCAACATTTAGACATTTTTTTATTATGCTGGTTCTAAGCTTTCGGCTCACATGACCCATTTTCAGAGAGGTTACAAGGACGTTAACATAAAGACATCAGCCATCAAAGATGATTTTATCTTGTGTTGACATAAAACATTGCTATGCAACGATAACAGTCACCGAATAGGAGATGCGGTTCGTAAATTTGTAATGCGGTTCTATGACGTAACACCACGTGAGAGACCGAAATGTTTACGAACTGCGCTTGCTATTCACCAGGAATCAAGCCTACGTGACTCAGGACAGAGGAAACCATAATTTAGCCCGGTAAGCTTGGACATATATATATATATATATATATATATATATATATATATATATATATATATATATATATATATATTGGAAGAGCATCTTAGGCGAATCGATAATTTTTTAACACCCCCGTGTATGACATTTTCTAGCTACTAAACCCACAGATGAAACTCATAACGGTTAGTTTAAAATTCCACGAAGAGTAAAAATTACGGTAGATATCTGGAGAAAACCGGAGAGTAGAACAGTCGAAAATAGTGATCTAAATTTATTTATAAATGGAAATTTGTCTGCGTGTGTATGTGTGTGTGTGTGTCCGTTACCTATAGACTCCGAAACGGCTGAACCGATTTTCTTGAAAATTTACACGGTTGTACTATAAGCGTCTGCGAGTGTTCTTAGCTAGGTTTCGTGTCGAGGTACCTCCGATATATATCGAAAATCGATAATCGAAAAAATCGGGTTATAGAAGGAGTGGTCCGATTTTAATCAAATTTGATACACTCATAGACAAAGACATAAGAAACGATATTCAGAAGTTTCAAAGTTGCAGTTCTTACAATAGTGCAGAAAATCGATAATACATATATATATATATATATATATATATATATATAAAAGGCAAGATGTTTGTGTGTGTGTGTGTCTGTTTATCTGCCAGTATGTCTGTATTTTTTTCAGCCCTTTTATTTTAGTATTTGCTTCGGGTTTGGCTCTAAGTAGGTATTATTGTGGTTCTTAGTCTCAGCCATGATACCATTTACTCAAAGGACTTATTTAGCCTTCAAAATTCAGTTTACGATGAAAAAACTTATTTGATATCGATACCAGGAAATCAAAATTTAACTTACATCCATTCATTTTTCTTTCAGTCCACGGTTTTGCTTTAACTAGAAACAACTATTGCTTTTTAGTCTTTCATGCCAACATCCAAAGAGTCTGAGCTCGAGGACTATGGATTAGTTTTAAAGCTTTCATTACACCCGAGCAACGCCGGGCTATACCGCTAGTTATTCATTAAAATGATAATTCATCACCGCATATGTTCAGACGTTGCGACTATAGCAACAAAGATGAGGATACTCGTTCGAGTCAATCAGTGTATATTAATAATAATTCCTCATTCCAAAAGTTTTGACGATGTGATTATAACAGCCAAGATGAAGATGCTCGTTCGAGTTAATCGGTGTATAATGATAATAATTCCTCATTTCAAAAATGCAGAGAAAATAAGTATTGATTGGAATAAGTCACAATACAGTATTTCTTGAGCCTTCAATCAGCTTTGGGTCCTGGGTATGACGGTAAACTGCATCCAGCATCAAGGCCTCTGATTTGGAGGTTGTGAGGAGAATGGAACTACTTTGTAATTGCTATTGTTCGCAGGTTTACACTGACCCGGGGTGGTAGCACCTGTTAGGGTCCCGGCTATCGGCAAATAGTCTCTAGACAGGGGTGAAAACACTATGAAAGTATACAAATAGACTTTTATAGAAATATATCCAATTTTGAAGAAAAATAATAACCAACAATACCTTATTGAAGGAAAAAAATATTACCATAAGACATTTTTGAAGGAAAAACATTATTGCAATAATTCATTTTTGAAGGAAAAAAATTATTAGCAGCAATACATTTTTTAATAAAAATCTAGAAGACATCTTCAGTTTTCTAAAACTTTTCAAAATCTGGCTAAATCAACCGTCTCATTATAACCAAACATTTAAATAATTCCTTAAAACCCCACTTTTTGGCATTAAATAACCGAAAGAGGCTGATATGCCATTAAACAAATCTCAAACTCAAACTCAGATGGCGTTTGCAAATGGAAGGCAGCCTAAATCAGCTTTGCTGTTGTTTATGGTTGCGTTACTGAGACAGGATCCGTGCCACCACCAACTATGTATCTGGCATTAAATAACCCACAGAGGTGTTGATATGCCATTAAACAAAACTCAAACTCAAACTTCAACTTTTATCATATTAGTGAATAAACTGATATGTGTTATATAAACATCTAATCGTTAATATTTTTAAAGAGAATGACAAGTAAATATGTAAAAAAGGAAAGTAAGATTTTTTCTTTAAAAACGCCGATGGTAGAGAACATGTAATTTCTGAAATCTCACGCTGAGATTTGTTGATTTTCTAAGCGTAGCTCAGACGTGACACACGACTGAAGTTCTGGGACAGTGACGACTGAACTCACAATTTAGTTGCCATGAATCGAGAGAGGCAAGTTTGTTAACCATTACACCACGTCGTGGTGCCCTAATCCGGCTGACATATGATTCACCTTCAAAAGAGTTCAATCTCTAGACTTGAACTGTTTGCCTCTTGAAATTCAAACATTTGTTCTAACCACTAAGCTGTATACAGTGAACAAGAGTAAGAAATGAACTTTATAAAAAATGAAATAAATAAAATCCGAAATGAAGATATCGGATAAGCAAGAAAGAAAATCTGGCGTGAAATAAGGAAAAAAAAGTGATGTTTTTTAATGGCGGTAATTTACAACAGGTGTAACTTTTCGACTCCGGGGAATTCACTGATAAGGAAGTAACAAAGACAAAGTTTGGGTTGGGAAGTAATGTAGAGGTTGGTTAGGGTTTAGTAGAGTGACAGGGCGACACCTTGCGGATCGTGAAGAAAATGAAAAGGTTAAAGTACTCACCGTCAAGATTTTCACCGACGATACAGCCACCTTTCGTGCATGGTTTTTCTCTTGTGAGTACATTTTTTTTAATCTTGTAAGTTTTCTAAGATTTTCAAATTTTTACTCTCACCTACAGTTGATATTTACGCAGGAACCAATGCTAAAATGACGGGAAGGTTTTTATACACAACGCTTAAAAGTACAGACACATGGATTTATTTTCGTGGCCGCTTATCGATGTTCGTTCTGGGTGATCGCATCTAATAACAAAATAATTACGCAGTACCTCAGTTACTACACATTAAACAGCGTAATATTAACGAATGAGGATATAATATTACTTTTCTTCTCTGCCATTAATTTAAGAATAAAATGGCGTCCCGGAAAGTTTGTTTTTTTTTTTTACTTTCATTACATATCTTAAAGATTATTTGTAATTCGCGTTTACTCAAATTCGGCTTTCCAAGGTCATCACCAGAAAATTCCATCTCGTAATTTCAAAAGCAAAAAATGTTTCAATATTTTGTCCCCTCAGAACGCATAAGTGCATGGCTCTTCACAACTTCCAATCTTTTGTAGTTCTAAGTGACATTTACCGTTTTACTATTTTCTAATTTCTGTTAAGTCATGCATTTGCACAGGCTCGTTAGTTAGGATGCTCGCTATTTCCCTATGCTAGCAGTATGCCTTTTGAGTATTAAATTTTCCAAGCCCTCTTTTCTTGATATCCCAGAAATTTAATTTATCTCTTAAAGTTTCATTTTTGTTTCAAATTTGGTCATTGCTCAAAAGCTCCGTCCATGGTATTCTCATCAGCCTTCTGTAGAGATCTCTGTTATTTCGAGTATCCATTGCGTTTGCAAGAGTATCACTCAACATTTACTGTCATGCAGAAGAATTTATATTACATATCAGTTCAACATTCTTTTCTTTGTTACTAGCAAAATTTTCTTAATATTAGACGAAAGCGCTCGGAACACCCAAAACTTTGGACACCTTTTACATTTATTAAATTACGAAGAGACTTGTAAAAATTAAAATATAGATAGTTAAAATATATCTGTAAAAAAAATCAATATGAATAAGGACAAAAGAAAACCTTTTCTTTACCAACGTGATTCGTCCTTTGATAAAGTTTCCCAAGAGCATGACCCAATAAAAAATAACCCCCCTTACCAATAGCTAACATAATCAAAATCTGCCGTCTCATCACTAATTAATGCTATTTCACATTTAATAATAATTTTATAAAGAAAATTTGAATTATTAATGGGATCGCATCTTAGTGGAATTGATATAAGCTACAGGGTTATGGCATAACTAGGCACTTGCTTGATTTGATACAATCTTTCCTATCAAATCGCATAATGAAGATTGACTTCAACGGGCATGCCTCCACATCCTACCACACGAACGCTAGTGTCCCCCAGGGCTCTATCCTAGGCCTGCCGCTGTTTCTGATCTTCATAAACGACCTCCCTGGGGTGATCAGATCCCAAGTAGGCATCTACGCTGATGACACTACCATTTACTCCCGCCTCAGTAAGAAATCTGGCGAGGCGGCCAAAGATAACCTCGCTGCTGGTCTCAAGAGGGACTTTCACTCTATAATAGACTGGGGTAAAAAAAATGGCTTGTAAATTTCAATGCTTCTAAAATGAAGCTGCTATCTGTCAACCACCACAGGCAGCCCTTCTTACCCCACACCAGCATAGACCAAGCGAGTTTCCCTGAAAGCAATAAACTGCGCCTCCTTGATCTCGCCCTCTCTTCTTACATTAAATCATTAGCTAAATCGACTGCTAGAAAGGTTGGGTCTCTGTGTCGGGCCAGGAAGTTTTTCCCCCTGAGTCCATCTTGCACAAATACAAATCAACGATCCGACCGTTCATTGAATAGTTTTCATATCTGGTCGGGCACCTCTGTTGTTCATCTCAGGGTTCTCGACAGGCTACAGAAGAGAATTTGTAATGTGATCAGTCCCGACCTGGCAGCTCGACTCCAGCCACTTTCTCACCGGCGGGATGTGGCTTCCCTCTGTCTATTATACAAATATTTTCGTGGCTTCTGCTCTCACTGATGCCCCTCCACAAGAATTTACTCGAGCAACCAGATAGGCAACAAGGTCCCACCTATTTACAGTTAAATCAACCAAATGCAGCCACCACATCTACTTCATCGGCTTCCTTTTTTTGCACTTTCCGCCTGTGAACTCCCTTCCGTATACTTGCTTCCCTGACGGCTACAATCTCCAAGAATTTAAATGCAATGTCAATTCCCATCTCTTGTCCACTTGACTCTCGTCCTTCTCTCGTCCTTTTCCCACCAACTCGTGTGTCTTGTTCTTTTCCTTTCTCACTCTACCCTCGCAACTGTCTTCACACTAGTCTTCCCATCCTTCTCTTGCCCTTTCTCCGACACCCCCTGTAATTGGTTCGTCTTTCTCTTTGCTTTCCTCCTGCTTAAACTTTCACGCTTCTCTTATGTAGCCCCCTGCGCACCAGTGGCGGTACCGCCTTGATTGGGGTGAAACCATATATTTATATATATTCTAGGAACCAACAGAATATAATTGAACTTGAAAAAAAATTATTTCTGTCGAAGGCGAAAAAGAAAACACGTGATAATTTGAATCAAAGCAAAAATGCAGAAAAAGAAATAAAAGCGTATTGAGTCAAAGACGCTGGATTACAATGTCACAAGATAGAAAAACAGTAGATAGTGCTCTATGACCAGCAGAATATAATTAAATTATTCGGTCAAAACCGAAAAAAATGCAAAAACAACGTTCAAAGATAAAATACAATTTACATTAAATTATTTCGGAATTATAAAACAACTATTCATCTTCAATGTGCCCTGTCTTTTCAGGACGTAGGCGATCATAGCTTTCCACGTCTCCCTATCCCTGGTGGCTCTTAGTACGTTTTCTCCTGTTACACCACGCAACCACCTGATCAGGCCCTTTAAATATGTTATCCGCTGCTTTCCTTTGTCTCTTTTTCCTTCTATCTGTCCTGTCAGTATCAGGTTCTCCAAGCCCTTCTTTCTCATTGCATGTCCCAGGAACTTTCGATGTCTCTTCCTGATGCTCACTATTAATTTCCTTTTCGTTGCTATCCTTTCCAGCACCTTATTATTGCTCATATGCTCGGTCCATGATATCCGCAGCATCCTTCTGTAGAACCACATTTCCGCTGCTTCAAGTTTTTTCCCCATCTTCGATGATATTGTCCAGCATTCACTGTCGTACTGAAGAACTGACATCACATAGCAATCTAGCACTCTCTTCTTTGTTTCTAGTGAAATTTTCCTGTCTTAGTAGTTTACTCAGCTTCTGGAACGCGTCCTTCGCCATGCTAATTTGCCTTCGGATCTCTGTGTCACACCTTCCATCTCCTGTTAGAACACTTCCTAGGTATTTAAATTTTTGTACCTGCTTGATTCTAGTATTCCTCACCTGTATTTGGCATTTTGGGTTGTTCTTTTTACTGATGACCATGCATTCAGTTTTCTTGCAGTTTATTTGTAGTCCTTTTTTGTCACTCTCCACCGATACCTTCTGTAGGAGTCTTGTAGTTTCCTTTCCGTGTCTGCAATCAGCACTGTATCGTCTGCATACCTTATGTTGTTCAAATTGTGGCCTCCAGTAACAAATCCTGGAGTGTCATCTAGGGTCCTCAAAATATTCTCGCTGCACAAGTTGAACAGATCCAGTGAAAAGACACATCCTTGTCTTACGCCTCTTTCTATCTTTGTAAATCTGCTGAAATCGTTACCTGTCCGTATGCAGGCAGTTTGCTGCCAGTAGAGATTCTTGATTACTCTGATGTCTTTCCCAAAATTGTCGAGGCTGCTGAGTATCTCCATCAATTCTTTGTGTCGTATTTTGTCGAATGCCTTCGCATAATCAATAAAACATAGCTACAAGTCCTTCTTCATTTGTATTGCCCTTTCGGAGAGCATCCTGATCATAAATATGGCGTTCCTTGTTCCAGTGTCTTTGACGAACCCGCACTGTTCTTGTCCTATCTCTGGCCTGATTCTGCTTCTCGCTCTATTCATCAGGATTCTGACAATCAGTTTTGTAATGTGACTCATTAAGCTGATAGTTATGTTGTAGTTCGCACTCGTTTGCATCTGGCTCCTTCGGCAGTGCTATAAAAATCGACTTTATAACTTTGCAAACACTTGTCCTTGTTCGCTTATACTAGTAGGAAAAAAAAGAAAAAACAATGATTAGAGGAATTAATTATATTTTAATAAGCCGACAAAAATATGTATTTGGAGTCAGAAGCAATGAAAAATAAACCAGCATTGCCTCAGCGTGTCAAAGTTGGAAATAATTTGAACAATGAAGTAAACAATAATGTGATTACATCAAAATGCAACTGGTCAAAGACAACAATTGGCGATTAGTCTTGCCTGGGAATGACGTCATTGGATAAAGCTCGACAGGGCCTGGACTTATACATATTTTCTCGGGTCGACAAAGAGCAGGAATTCAAAGAGAACGCAAAGAAGACAACTCCACCCGTCACTCCAGAGAATAAACTGAATAAGTTAATATATTTTTAGATACACGTTGTCTGTCGTTATATTTCAAGCCGATCATCAACAACGGTTGGTAGGTTATACAGCATACGTTTCTGGTATATAATAGAGTGATGGCATGTATCTTCTTAGAATTTCTTCAATGTGGCATTTGCAAAATATCTTACCTAAACAATTAACATGCTTCCGATATATTGATGATGCTCTAATAATATATCTCCGGGATATTGATTTACCTAGTCTTGTAGATAAACTAAACAATGTCGAATATACAGTAGAATTTACAAATAAAATGTAAACAATCGATACTTTACCTTTCCTAGATGTCATGCTATACAGTGTTTTCCTCCGAAACCAACGAATAAAAATGACCTCATGAATTTCTATTCTCACCATAACACTAAAATGAAATCTGCAATAATAATCGGTGTTTATTTAAGAGCATTGAGGATATGCAACCCTCAATATTTACATGAAGAGGAGCAATACATTAAAAAGGCTTTCAAGCTCCTCCAATACCTTAACAATTTCATATTCAATGCAAAATAAAAAAAACTCATAAAGTATTTAAAAATAGAAAATCGGCCCTTCCTCACAAACATAATAAAGTATATCTGTCTGCGGATGACTATTTACGCTCTCACACTCTGATTGAGCACTCTGGAAGAATGGTAGATTTTGAAAAACAGTAGCTACTCTAGCATCTACGCAACGCTCATTCAGTAATGAATTTGAACACTCTCAACTACTGGCGTATGATATATCATATGCTAAAAGTCTGCCTCCTTCTACCGAGCGCCCATAACTCAGAGATAGAATCACCGACTGACGCCATTTCGGTCGGGTTTCAATTCTGGGTAAAAGCAATCGGATGTCTAACCATACTGATGAGCTGTGATATAGCGAAACAGATCTGTCTGCGGATGACTATGTTTTAAAAATATATAAACGGCCAATATTTACCTATTCCTGAATTGAATACATGTTTATGGATTGAAGTAGAGAAATAAAAGTTTTCTATATATTAAAATATTTTTAATGTTAAAAAGACAAAGTTCGACAGCAAATGATTCAACAAGGGTTCAAATGTTGTAAGATTGAAAAATCGACCATAGATAGACTGAACATGAGAGTGACGAGGAAGTTTAAGGATAATGAAAACAAAAGGGACACTTCTTCCTTTTTTATATAAACATTTCCCTCTAAGTAAGGCAGGGTGCAAGGGGGTTACAGAGAGAGAAGAAACAGGGTACAAGGGATGCCGAAGAAAGAATAAGAGGTGGATAGGGTTTAGGGAAATGAATGAGATTTAGAGAAATAGATCGAATTTAAAGAAATGGACGGGATTTCAGGAGATAGAAAATGGCAACTGACGTCGTATTTATACTTTTAGAGCTTGTAGCTATCAGGGAAGCAAGTATATGGAAGGGAGTTCCATAGACAGGAAGTGCGAGAAAAGAAATTATCAGAGTAGAAATGTAGGTTACATTTGACTAAAAAAAAAGGGTGAGATCTAGATAACAACTTAGAGTTAGAAAGATCCAATAGAGATTTATGGGACGTTTAATGAGGGAAAAAGGTCTAGAAAATTTGACACTAACAGATCATATTGAAGGCAATGGGGTCAGTGGAAAGAGGCAATTTTCTGTAAATAGTTGGCATTAAAGGGATTGGGAAGGATAGCAAAAAAACTCTTATCAGTCAGTTAAGTGCCATACGTGATACACGTTTTGGGCGATCATGTCTCGAAAGAGACATGACTGACTGGACAGAAGATTATCCCGCAGTAGGTTGCCATTGCTTTCTGCGGTAGACAGGTTGTCGACCAAGGCTATAGAACCCAATCTGTCCTATTATTTAACCCATAACTGGAGGGAAGAGACGGATTTATACCTTTCCCAAGGGTATTTGTGCATAAGTGATTGCAAGGAGCTCAACTGGAATTCAAACTCAGTACGCCGATCTCTCGTTCCGAGTCGATACCCACTGCACCACAACGCACATCCAACTCTTATTAAGAGAGCTATAAATAGCAGGAAGTTATGGAGCGTCAGATCGCCTACGTCCTGAAAGTTTTAAACACAAAGAAGTAACTCGTAATCACTGAAATTAAGGTCTTTATCCTGCTTGTATAGTTAAAAGGTAAATAGTTCAGAATGTTTCATGCTTTCTATCAATTTACGTTATTCATGTGAATTCGTTAAAAGCGAAAACAAAATGGCGTCAACGAGAAAATAGCATTTCGAGAAATAAGACTTGACAAAAGAGATTACTGTGTTACTTTGTCTCGATAAATGGTGAAGAAAGACATTACTATCTCTCTCTTACTCTCTCTCTCTCTCACTCTCTTTCTCTCTCGCTCGCTCTCTCTCTCTCTCTCTCTCTCTCTCTTGAAAGATCACCTTTTTACATTAAGGTTCACTCTGTACAAGGCCAGCGGGTCAGTTGAGGTAAAGGGTTATGTTATGGGCAGTTGATATGGATATGAGCGGAGGGTGACGGTGATTTTTAGATATGAACGGATTAAAATTGAAGTGATCAGGAAAACATTCTCTTGGGAGTTTGTTCAACAGAACAGTGGTTCTCGGGAAGAAGATGTTGAAGTGGAATTTACTTTTCACTGATGGAATACGTAGCGAATGTTGGTGGCTTTCTATGGAAGTGACATGGAAGGTGCTGGCCGTAAGGATTAGAGAGTGTATAACGGACACCAGGAACTCAAAATTTTTTGAGCCGTCCAAAAGATTTGGTTTTTAATAGGAAGATGTGACTCTACGGAAGCCCAGAGGAGACAAACTCTCTGTTTTAATCGGAATAAACTTATCTTTTCTTTTACACACAGTTTATTGTATATTTCTTTATCAATCGTTACATATTTGAATAACCATCTTTGTAAATATATTCGAAAAGTTCTGTACCGAAAAAGAAATCGATGGGTCACCCTCATGAAAGAGCATAAAAGATTCGCCCCGGAACAAAGAAAGTGTCAGAAGGGAATTTGGTATTTTCCATCATTATTAGGGATCAATGTTCGCATTTTTTCTGATAATCCCTTCACATAGAGTAGGCAAACTGAGGTTGTTTTCTCTATGTTGTTATCCTCTTTTACCCTTCTACCCCAGTTTGTCGGAGCTGCTGTCATGAACCCAGGGTAGTTATTATGTTGTAGGGTACTGCTTATACTGACCATTTCTCATTCATATATATCTGGGTCGCCAATTATGACTTTTGCTCGATCTTGTAAGCTGCGGGCGATCCCTTCTTTACTCTATATGGGTGGTGGGAGTTGAGGTTGAGGTATTTTCTGGTGAATGTTGGCTTGCGATATACGGATGTCCTGAGCCAATGTTCTGTTCCAGATGTTAGTACATCTAGGAATGCTATTTGTTCTTTTTCCTCTCCATTGCGAATTGTATCGATGATTTTATTGGGTTCACATGGTCCGGTAGTACCTGGGCCTCTTCCTGGTGTGGCCAAAGTATGAAGATGTCATCTACGTATCTCAGCCATAGAGTTGTCTTTAGAAATGTAGATTCTTATACCATCCCTTCGAAATATGCCATGAATATGTTAGCCATTGTTGTTGATAAGGGCGATCTCATTGTTAAGCCTTCATGCTGCCGATATATGTCTGATCCCATTCGGAAATTTGTTGTTTGTATACAGAAAGGCAGCATCTCTATCAGGTTATCTATAGTTAGACTGGTACGTTCTCGTAAGGAAGAGTCCGAGGTCAGTCTGTCCCTGACTGCCGATAGCGCCTCCACTGTGATTACCTCGGTGAACAACCTCACCACGTCCAGGCTCACCATTTGATTGGATTGGATGGAAGCATTTTTTATTTAACTCCATCAAGTGAGCTGATTTCCGAAAATGTGATGGTGACTTTCGTTTTAATGGGTCAATTATATCCACAAGAAAAAGACTTAGAGGGTGGCACACAGATCTTTGACAGCTAGCAATTGGCCTAAGTGGAATATCGTCTATGTAAAGTTGAGGGAAACCATATATGGCAACAAAGATGAGGATAAAAGTCCGAGCAATGTAAATACGGTAAATCATTTGTTCTGTCTTCTTACAATAGATGGTTAGTCCTTTTTTCTAGCTTTCCGTCATTTTCTTTCTGTGTCTTCTCGTTTTCCTTCAATGTCTTCTGTAGGTAGTTCCTGTAGTAGGTTTAAGAAACAAAAAGCAAAATACTGGTGCCGCAGAGAAAGTTACTTAAAAAAAAATAATAAGTAAAACCGGGGTGGGGGTATATGAAGATAATATTTAAATGTGTCGACACTTGTATTTGCTCTACAAGAGTACTATACTGCAAACCTCTGGTCGATTTTGAAGGGCCAGTTCCGGTGATGTACGCTGTCAGTATCTGTTATATATAAGAAAACTAAATCTATCATTAAAATTGGTTTGTTTCAAGATTTGCAAATTATGCTAAATATTTAATAAAAATTGACATGGTTAAGGTCAGGGATGTTATTGATCCGGTAAGAAAACCATTGTATTTGGAGATGGGCTTTCTTTGTCTCCCGGTAACCAATATTTAAAACCCAAAATTCTAACGCTCATTAGGTGGTGTTGTATCAAACAGTATAAAAGGAAAAAAAGCATAAACTATCTCTTTTCTTTTGCCCTTTCATCCCAGTAGAGACAAAACGTGTCTTCTTTCGCCCTTAAGGGTACTAAGAAATCCCCTAAAGAGCAACGTGTTGCATAAAACACAATATTATCATTGCACTATTTCCGGTTCGATAAAAATCTCACGTATATTTTGATTTCTTTACCTTTTTTTTACTTATTTGCACTCACTTATCGATTTCCTGTCTCTTCTCATACGAGGTGAATTTTATGAAACTATAGAAACATATTCAGTTTATACCGCAAAAGAAAATATTTATTGCCTGTAAATAATAAGGTACTTTTGTTAAATAGCAAAGGAAGTACTTCCGTCTGTAAGTAAATATAGCGCGTGAAGATTTTAATAAGAGAAATAGAAGGCTTGAGAGCGACTCATGGTAGAGTATTAGTGTTATCATAGTTATGATGAATAAGGAGTCCGATATAAATGAAAGAGGAGTTGATAGGATGTGAAGATTATGAGGATAAGGAGGATAGGTAAGGACTGACACTTGACTTGAAGAGTTTAAGATTGTAGCGTAGAGGGTTACAATTAAAATGTTTATAGTGAATGGGGTGTGTGATATGAATGAAAGAGGAGGTGGTAGAAAATAAAAATTATGAGGATAAGGAGGATAGATAATGATTGACCCTTGACTTGAAAAGGTCAAGATTGTAGTGTAGTGGGCAGCATCTGCATGAGAGGCAGGTCGACAATGAAGCAGAGGCTGACCAAGTAAAACGCTTTTTCTAACATTTATATAACAACAATATTTCGGATAATTCTTACGGTTCTCGCCAATATTTTAACATATGGATGCCCCTGCATATAAATCAATCTGATGAATAAGAAAGACAAGAAAAAGGAGACCTTGTGGAAAGGAAGCAAGAACGAAAGAAAGAAAGAACACTAAATAAAAAGAAAGATGAAAATAGGAAATGTTAAGAAAGAAAGAAAGAAAGAAAGAAAGAAAGAAAGAAAGAAAGAGACAGAAAGAAAGAAAAAAGCCAGAAAGAAAGAAAGAACCCTAAATTGTAGGAAAGAGGAAAACAGGAAATGTTAAGAAAGAAAGAAAGAAAGAAAGAAAGAAAGAACACTAAATAAAAAGAAATATGACAAAAGAAAATGTTTAGAAAGAAAGAAAGAAAGAAAGAAAGAAAAAAGAAAGACAGAAAGAAAGAAAAAAGACAAAAAGACAAAAAGAAAGAAAGAAACCCTAAATTGTAGGAAAGAGGAAAACAGGAAATATTAAGAAAGAAAGAAAGAAAGAAAGAAAGAAAGAAACACTAAATAAAAAGAAATATGACAAAAGAAAATGTTTAGAAAGAAAGAAAGAAAAAAGAAAGAAAGAAAGAAAGAAAGAAAGAAAGAAAGAAAGAAAGAAAGAAAAAAAGCAAGAAAGAAAAAAAGACAAAAAGACAAAAAGAAAGAACCCTAAATTGTAGGAAAGAGGAAAACAGGAAATGTTAAGAAAGAAAGAAAGAAAGAAAGAAAGAAAGAAAGAAAGACAAAAAGACAAAAAGAAAGAAAGAACCCTAAATTGTAGGAAAGAGGAAAACAGGAAATGTTAAGAAAGAAAGAAAGAAAGAAAGAAAGAACACTACATAAAAAAATGAAAATGTGAAATTTTAAGAAAGAAAGAAAGAAAGACTTATTACCTATGAGAATGAAGAAAAGATTTTTTTCAAAAAATCACCTGATATCGAAAATTTAGATGAAAGCTGATTGTCAAAATGTAATAAAAAGTCAAAGAAAGGATGTTTGGGGAAAATGAACGAGAAATCTGTAAAAGGTCTGATTGGTTCGCTGTCGTCGTCAGTTCGTGTTGATTGAAGTTGACGCTAATGTTGCCACTAACATGTACCATTCAATATGGCGGCTAAATACAGTCCGCCCTGGGCGTTGCCCTCTCCTTTCCCCAACGGAAGAAATAAATCAATCCTTGTTTTTCTTACATTCTCGACCCACTTAAACCAACCTGAATACTCAGTGAGCCTTCGATTAAAAGTAATAAGCAAACCGAGTCATAAGATTTGTCACGTTTTATGCAAATGGCTTCTTTTTTCTTTTTTATTCATTTTTTTACATGAGTGGCATATCTCTATTTAACTGATTCTGATTTCATGTAAAATAATTATTCTTAGCTAAGTCTGACATAAGGCCTTAACATCAGAAGCATTAAACCAATACAAAACACGTAGAAAGCCTCAAACATCGATCATTGCTCTACAAGGAGCACTCCAAGCTGTGTGTATTGATCCGTTTTGCTGTCTATGCTAGAGGAAATCACATATTTTAGAAGTCTTCAGAAATAAAGAAATGTATCAAATGACGAAAAAGCATCATTTTTCTTCACATGTTCACTGTCAAATATATATATATATACTAGCAGTTGCTCGGGTTTAATGAAAACTTTAAAACTAATCCATGGTCCTAGAACTCAAACACAGCCTAAAGAATATTTGTGTGAAGGACATACAGACAGATAAACAGACCAGACACACACACAAACATCTTGCCATATATATATATATATATATATATATATATATATTATCGATTTTCTGCACTATTGTAAGAACAGCAACCTTGAAACTTCTGAATATCGTTTCTTATGTCTTTGTCTATGAGTGTATCAAATTTGATTAAAATCGGACCACTCCTTCTATAACCCGATTTTTTCGATTATCAATTTTCGATTGTTATCGGGGGTACCTCGACACAAAACCTAGCTAAGAACACTCGTCGCAGACGCTTATAGTACAACTGTGTAAAATTTCAAGAAAATCGGTTCAGCCGTTTCGGAGTCTATAGGTAACGGACACACACATACACACACACACAGACAAAGTTCCATTTATAAATAAGTTACATACATACATATATATATATATATATTAATGCAGGTTTCATTGAATAATATAGACAAGTTTTGTCTATTAATTTTGTGTAGGATCCGTTCATACCGTCTGATATACTTGATGGTGATGTCGTTAAAAGACAACAAAAAATCACAGTATTTGTTGAATTTTTTATCGGGTCTAAGCTTTCGGCTCACATAAGCCATTATCAAAGAGTAAATAATAACACACAGTAAACATAGAACATTTAAGCTATTAACAATAAAGATAATTGAATTGAAAATATAAGTCCATCCCTACCGTGGCGGATGGCCGAAGACAGTGACAAAATAGTGGTGTTGTGGTCAGTGATGCTTTGATAGAGCGTTTCTATTTCAATTTTTTTAGTAAGCTGGTTATACTTACGGTATATATGGCAGTTAGGTCCAAGGTTGAGTAATTCTTCTTGGTGCTTAGTTAGTTCGTGGTTGGAAAGATTTATGAATTTATCGAATTTTTTTTACATGAAAAAAGGAGCGCATGAAAAGTTATATTCTGGAGACTATATTAAACCTAGAAAAGAACAGGACAAGTTATTGAATCTGGAAAAGTAAAGGACAAGATTTTCTAGTGAAGTAAAAAATAAAAAAAATTTCTTACTTAAAATATTGCAGCTAATAATAAAATTTGAATGCAATATTTAAAGTAAGAAATTTTTTTATTTTTTACTTCACTAGAAAATCTTGTCCTTTACTTTTCCAGATTCAATAACTTGTCCTGTTCTTTTCTAGGTTTAAAATAATCATAAGAATATTACTTTTCATGCGCACATTTTTTCCATGTAATCCATCATTTTTTCAGGCATTGATATTAATTTTAATATAAATTTCATGCTGAAAACCATATTCAAAAATGTCATGAATTTATATACAATTGATTAAAAAGACAATAAAACTTGACTATTTATAATTAATTCGGATAATCAATTCGGATAAAATGATAAGTGATAAGCAAAGTTTGATTGACAAGAATGGTAAAAGATCTCATCAGAATTTAAATATTGAAAACTGTATGCAAAAATGTTAAACCAAAAAAGTTATAAAGAATAAGATTTATTATTAGAAGCATTAATTAGTCTCCCTTTTTGGACTTCACTTATTTTGATGAAACTTTTTTCTACTGAACCAAAATTCAAGTTTTTTTTTTCAAAATGTAGCTAAGGAGTTGTTCTATCTAACTCTGTAAACTGTTTGAAATTTGGTTGAGAACTGAATTAATGGCGATGCTTGAAATCTACCTAGATTCACATTATGTCGGACTTAAGACGATATTCAACCACTGCCGTGGTTGAATGATAAATTTAAGAATCCAACCACGAATCGGTTTACATATTTCATTAATTTCAGTCAGGCGTAAAACGGAATCCTCTGTTCCAGGTTTGTTAAAAACGCTAATAACTTTTGTTCCAGTTCAATATATATATATATATATATATATATATATATATATATATGTATGTATGTATGTATGTATGTATGTATGTATATATATATATATATATATGTATGTATGTATGTATGTATATATATATATAAAACAGTATTCGATGTAACACAACAAACCAATTAGGTATATATAAATAAATATACATATTATCTCTCACTGATAGCACGACTTAGAGTTTCATGCATCATGCAATATTCAGGTGCTGAGTATAGACTGACTGTTACTAAATTTAATTTTCTGTTTATTGCAATGTTGTAGTCATATATTATACTCAGATTATATTTTTTAATTACACTGTTCCATCCCAATATATATATATATATATATATATATATATATATATATATATATATATATGTATGTGTGTGTGTGTGTGTGTGTGTGTGTGTGCGTGCGCGCGCGCGCGTGCGTGTGTGTTCAGCGGAAAATCCCGAAGATTAACGAAATGGTTTTAACAACCGACATATTGGAATTATTTGTTTGAACACTATTTTTAGTCAATACTTGGCTTTGAGGCAGGTATTCTGTTTTTAATCAAACAGTATATTATATATTTATTTCTACCGGCCCAAAGATTAATGAAATAAATATATACGAGTATCGACTAAAAATAATGTTCAAACAAATAATTTCAATATGTCGGTTGTTAAAACCATTTCATTAATCTTCGGGATTTTCCGTAACTTTATATTTTTACATTTGTTGACATTACGATACATTTTAGAGCAGAGATGCTTATTTGCGTAGAATCGAAAATTGTGTTATATAGGCTTGATTCGATTTCGTTTAGACTGTGGTATAATTCGTGGTCGAGTGGTCTAAGACGCACAACATCAATAGGGGTCGGAGGTTCGAATCCTGCCGAATGACGTACATTTTCGTACAAAATGTATAAAAAATAATCAGGCCGGTAGAAATAAATATACTGTTTGATTAAAAACAGAATATCTACTCAAATACGAGTATCGATCAAAAATAATATTCGAAGAAATTATTTCATATATATATATCTTTTTTATGGCAGCCAAATGCACATTAATTATAAACGGGACAAATTCTTTGTACAAAAGATTATTAAACACCATATTTCTGCAGTAATTCCTCAAAAACATGTAAAATTTATAATATATTATAGAAAATCGAAGACAGCAAACCTTGTTGCTTTTAATAACAATAACCCCATCAAATCTAAACTAGTGATGACTAATACAGAGTATGAATTTCAATGCCCTGTACAAGATTGTGTTCTTGCCATAAACCAATTACCTATACTGCCATTTCTCTGAGTAGCTGCTTTACATACCGCCTCTCTAGTAATAATAGTACAATAAGATACATTTATTAACTTACAAGAACCCTTTAAAAAATGTTAGTTGAAAATACAAAAATACTATTTAAATCACAACATCAAAGGCACCTCACTATAAGAGAGGCCCTATATATCCAACAAGTTTCTCCTACCATCGACCTTACATTATTTAACAGTGGGAATGGAGTTTTTGAAAGGTTTTCTAAAAATTAGAAAGACGCTCACTCGATGCCCAGCCGCGTGCATCAGGTGATAGCGTTAAAGAACTCTCCTTTTCAAAAAACGCAACAAAATTACATTGCAATCAAACACGAAGCCATAACAACACCGGAAAAATAACATCCTTGGAAATGGCCTGAGAAGAGGCTGAAAGCTGTTGGAAAATCGAAAATTATGAAACATTTTTACATTCCTTTTCTCCAGCAAAAAGGAAACATGTAAGAATACTGGAAAAATTAAAACAAAATTTAATAAAATCTTCCTTGTCGGTCGTTTTCAAAGAAACATGTTTAAATGAAAGACTGCTGCTGTCAATAAAACCGTGTTCGATATAACACAACAGAGCAATTAAATATATATCTATATATATAAAAGGCAATCTGTGAGTCTGTGTGTGACTGTTCCCTATGCACGCCTACATTTTTTAACCTACCTACGCCATTCAAACTTTCTAGGGACACATATCTACAGGGAAGCCAGGTCGACACATACTTTTTGAGTTTAAGTTCAACAATTTTCCCTTTCGCACTTTTGGCCAATGGAGCCGATTGTTTACATTTTCTCCGTAAAACATCTAAGATCTAAGATGGTTTCTGAATTACGTCACAGAAATCAAATCACACGTGTCAAACGCGACTAAAATATTTTTTTATTAAAATCAAAAAATGAGCCTTTATATTTAATTTTTATTCCAACGTTTTAAAAATTCATTTGGTCAACAAAAAATGTGAATATTTTTCTCCGTAATTTTGAAACAAAAGAAACAAGTGCCAATGGTTAATTTAATTATTTCTGTCATTTTTTTTTCAGATTTCATACTTCAAAAAATAAAATTTTAAAAAAACTGAAGCTTTAACAAAATAAATAATTATCATTTTTATGTTAAATTCATTTAGTCAACAAAAAATGTAAATATTTTCCACCGTAATTTTGAAACAAAAACAAACGCAATGTTGTTTATAATGTCACATTTAATTATTTAAGTCTTTTCTTTTTTTAAGATTTCATATTTCATACTTCAGAATATAAAATTTAAAAATATAGCTTGAACAAAATAAATAATTATTATTTTTATGTTGAATTCATTTAGTCAACAAAAAATGTAAATATTTTCCCCCATAATTTTGATACAAAAACAAACGCAATGTTGTTTACAATACGTGCGGCCTGCAAAGAAGAAACAGTGGAAGAGCAACGTTCCCGACGTGTCCGTGACGCAACTGCGACACATAAAATGTTCTACTAAAATCTTCTGAGTTGCACGGGCAACGCCGGGCTATGATGCTAGTTAATAAATATATATTATCCTTCCCCGATAGCACGAGTCAGAGTTTTGTGCAAAACACACTATTCTGGTCCTGAACAAATGCTGGCCGTTACTTAATTTAAATTTCTGTTCATCGCAAAGTTTGTGAAGTTATATATTATACTAGGATTACATGTTTTTAATTTAAAAAATTGTATATTTTATGTTTAAAATAAATTGGATTTGTATATATAAAAATATTTTAGAGTTGTAAATAAAGTTATATATCAATTTTAAAAGAAATAAATCTATATTTAAAAATGAATCTCGATCAACATATTTAAAAAGGTATTTATTTTCATACCTATATGTAATCAATTCATTTCAATGTTCAATAAGCTAGGGTTATTTAGACGTTTGAAGATAGCTAATTTTTCAATAACACATAAATTACATCTCTTTTCCTTTCTCGTTATAGCAACTACACCGTCATCTCTACAAATAATGGCTACAATATCACAACTCAAACCAGTTCGCATGCATTTGCTAAGTGATGCGCTTCTATAGCAATACTAAATTCAGGGTTGCTTCTTTAAGTCGGCAGGTAACCATCATGGAATTGTATAGGTTTTTATGCCTGCTTTGTTATATTTATTTCGTGATCGCTAATAGGACAGTGCGGCAGTGGATATCGCTCGGAACGACAAATTGGGGAGCCGGGTTCAAATTCGAGTTGTATTCCTTGTATTTACTTACGCACAAATACCCTTGGGAAAGGTATTAATCCGTCTCTTCCCTCCAGTTATGGGTTAAATAATAAGCAGATTGGGTTCTATAGCCTTGGCTGGCAACCAAGAAAGTTATGGCAAACTACTGCGGGATAATCTTCTGCCCAGTCAGTCATGTCTCTTTCGAGACATGATCGCACAAAGCGTGTATCACGTATGGGACTTAACTGACTAAATAGAACAGTAACCTTGTTAAATTTACAGCAGACACTAGTAGATTCTCGCAGTTGAACTGGTCAACGTCACAAATATCGAATTGGATGATATAGATAGATAGATAGATAGATAGATAGATAGATAGATAGAGAGAGAGAGAGAGAGAGAGAGGAAGGAAAGAGAGAGAGAGAGAGTCTACCAAAAATATTTACACTCTTCAAGAAAGGAAACACTTGTATAGATATTGTAATACTAAATTTATTCAAACATTCAGTCAGTCAGTTAAGTGCCATACGTGATACACGTGTTGGGCAATCATGTCTCGAAAGAGACATGACTGACTGGGCAGAAGATTATCCAGCAGTACGTTGCCATTACTTTCTGAGGTAGACTGGTTGCTAACCAAGGCTATAGAACCCAATCTGTCCTGTTATTTAACCCATAACTGGAGGGAAAAGACGGATTAATACCTTTCCCAAGGGTATTTGTGCGTAAGTGAATGCAAAAAATTCAACTGGAATTCGCACTCGACTCCCCGATTTCTCGTTCCGAGCTGATATTTACTGCACCACAACGCACATTCATTCAAACATTAAGAAATTAATACAAGTTACCTTTGAGCTCTACAATCCCAAGAGATGCTCAAAATGGTGGCCTTTATCTAGCAAAGTGTCCGGTGGGATTGCTACACATGCATTTTCAATTTCGTGTCTAAGGGACGCCAATGTAGTCGGTTTTCTCCGGTACACAACATCCTTTAGGATCCCCACCATCGAGAAAAACTACGAAAGACAAAGTTATTCCTTTCCTGAAGTGTGTATATATTTGCGGGTGGGGGGCGGACTGTACAAGGTGCGATGGGTAAATTGTTGGCATTTTATATTTTTAATTTCATGCATGTACTTTTCTTTGGTTTTGATTTTGTCGACTACACAGAATAGTTGGGTCAGTCTGTGAGAAAAAAAAGTATCATGATGCAATTCACTTCGCCAGAAATTTGGAAATGACATTGTGTACTGCTTGTCAATCGCACCGGAAGTTTTAATATAAACATTTCAAAGTGTTTGAATGCCAATCTGAGGACAGTGCAGAGGATTGGGAAAGAGTTGAATGATATATCCAGTCAACTTCATAGGATTTGAAGTGATCTCCAATGATGATGACGTTATACCACCATTCATCTTCTCAAAAAGCCTTAGACTCAGCATCAAGTCGCTTGTCCTGGGTCAAGAGGGTGGCTGCTAGAAAGTTCTATGTCTGACAACAGGACTCTGCACCATGCCATACTAGCAGGAGAGAGGACAGTGAGAAAACTTCTGCGACTATATCACCCCTTACAACTGGCCACCAGACTGCAACCCCCTTGATCATTATGTGTGGAGTGCAGTTGAGCGAGAGACCCCAAAAAAACTCCTTTTAATACCAAAAATGAACTGGCGGCCAAGATTATAGCAGCATTCACCAACTTATACAAGGAGACCATTCAGGAGAGATGCGGGAGATTCCGAAGTTGTCTAGAGAGCGTGGCTGAAGTTAATGTCGATTTTATTGAATAAATTTACTCTTTAGTATTTCAAGATATTTTCGTGTAATTTTGGTAAAATTAAAAGAACGAGATGTCAGTGTTATTTTCATAATTGTGTCATTTAGACAACAATTTATCCATCGCACTATATATATATATATATATATATATATATATATATATTGTGTATAAAATGCATAAATAATAAAATGCATAAATTAATTAAATAGGCATATTGTATGTTTATATGAAAACAATAAACAAAAACTAAAATTTCTCGAAGCCATATTCATAAAACAGTTGAAACCTGAACAAAATAAACTATGAAATCTCCACAAATATCCTTAAATGCCTATAATTATTAACAGATGTCATTATGTATCAATATTGTAATTTTCTTTTTTCATTTAATGATAATGCTATTAAGCTTATCAAACAATATGAAAAAAGTTTACATAAAATAGACAAAAGTTGTCTATATTATTTAATGAAACAAGCCTTAATATATATTAAGGTAAGGGGTTAAAAAGTATGTATATGTTTGTATAAACGTATATACACATCAATATATAAATATTAATCAGGTGTGAATAGAAGAGTGCTCAATGCTGTATAACAGAGTAAAGATTATATATTACTAAATCTACATATTATCCTACGTTTTAAGCATGACTCGGAGTTCATAATATGCATTTGCTGGAAACTTCGCTGAAACGTTTAATTATGTATTTTCTCTAAATATATTTGCTCTGGCTAATATCCAATGAGTTCTCTATTTTTATCGAATTGATATTTGATATTAATTAGATAAAATCTTTTTGGTTATCCTCTCCATCTTTACGGGTTGCTATTCTCTTCAATATATATATATATATATATATATATATATATATATATATATAGAGAGAGAGAGAGAGAGATTGATGCATGTTTCATTAAATAATATAGACAAGTTTTATCGATTTATTTTATGTAATTTTTTTCATATCGTCTGATAGCATTATCGTTGAAAGAGGAAAGAAAATCACAATATTGATACATGTTTTTATTTAATCCTTTCTGAGCTTTCGGCTTACATCAGCGATTATCAAAGATGAAAAGAGTGTTGGTTGTAACCAACACTATTGTCCGCGGACGATCAATAGTTGTAGTCGTCTATTTTGTTTGTGTGGAGGATTGGCGAATACGTGCGTGCATGATGGAAGCGAAAATCGCACTACAGCTTATGGCGTCTCACATGACCACACGAGAGTCGGGACGAGAAGTATTAAATATGGAAAGCCATTGGGATAACCAATCGCTCCTGTTATCTATTATAGGCATTTGAGAATGTGTGTGGAGATTTCGTAGTTAATTTTGTTCAGGTTAGGTTTCAACTGTTTTATGTATATGGCTTTGAGTATTTTTAGTTTTTGTTTATTGTTTTCGTGTTTAATTATGGTTGTGTTTTCGACGAGGATTTCACGGAATTGTGTATGTGGCCTGGTATGTTGTTTTCAATGTCTAAAGATGTTGGAATTGTTGTTTAAATGTCTTGTCAAGTGTCGTGAGAGCGAGTTTGTAGTGTGACCAACATAAACATTGTTTAATCCATTGAAGATACAATTTCCCAAAGGGCACTTGAATTTGTAGACTACATTGTTTTTTTTTTTCAAATCGCTAACTGGAGGAGAAGAGTCGTTGCGAATGAGTGAGTTGGATATACGGGATTTAGAGTAGTATATGATTAACATAATTTTTTTTTTTTTTTTTTGATAGAATCTGTTGTAGGATCAGATGATATGAAAAAAATTTACATAAAATAAATCGATAAAAATAGTCTTTATTATTTAATGAAACATGCATTAATGAATAAATACTGCCTAAATACACATAATATATATATATATATATATATATATATATATATATATATATGTGTGTGTGTGTGTGTGTGTGTGTGTGTGTGTGTGTGTGTGTGTGTGTAAAGGGGGTAAATATGCATATGTCTGATTAATATTTATATACATAAGTATATAAATATTAATCAGGTGTGAAAAGAAGAGTGCTCAATGTTGTATAACAGAGCAAATATATATATATATATATATATATATATATATATATATATATATTAATCATTTCACCCTAAGCAAGGCATTACACTGTCACTATTGCACAGGGGGTTACATAGGAGAAGACGATGTGAAAGAGTGGTTAGATATAGGAAATGTCGGAAGGAGGGTGGTAGACGAATGAGGATACCGAGGATGAAGGTGGGGTAGATGGGAAGAGTCTTTGAGAGAATGGATGCGAGTTAGTGTGATAAGAGTTGTCTATTGACCTTACATTTAAATTCCTGGAGATTGTAGATGTCGGGGAAGCAAGTATGTGGAAGGGAATTCCACAGGCGGGAAGTACGAGAAAAGAATCTGTTAGAGTAGAAATTGTGGTTACATTTTATCTGTTTCACTGTAAAAGAATGGGACCTAGTTGCTAATCTAGTATCTCGTGCAAATTCATAACTAGGGGGCACCAGTGATCTCGGTTCATCGGAGCAGAAGCCGTGAAACTATTTATAGAAGAGGCACAGGGAAGCCACATCACGCCGGTGAGAGAGTGACTGCAGCCGGGCTGCTAAATCAGTATCGATCACATTACAGATTCTCCGTTGTATTTTGTCAAGAACCCCGAGGAGAATAGCAGGGGTTCTTGCAACCAGATGTTGCGGCAGTATTCAATAGACGGGCGGATGGTAGAACTTTCATAGCAGAGGATTTAGCAATGGATTTGATATAGTCATTCCACTTGAGGTCCGCTATTAATAAATATACATATTATGCTACCTTTTACGCACGACTATGCGTTTTTCAGCAAGCATCAGGTGTTCTCCTCCACATCCAATGGTCCCCAAACGACGCGGCGTGCCTCGCAGGGTGCGGCATGCCTCGCAGGGTGCAGCATGCCTCGCAGGTTGCGGCGTCTCATAGTATCCGGCGGAAAAGGATAGCAGGCGAGGCTTGAAAGATTATATAAATATAATCTTGGAATTATTTCGAACTTTTGTTCTCTTCATGATATAGGTGTTATAATAGACACAACGTTTCGACCAAGTACCCTCTGGTCATCATCAGGTTTCCATAAATTAGCTGATGTGGATTATATCATTGATTATTTCGAAATATCCTGTGAAATCAATTATTGTCATTTCATATATAAATATATATAAAATCTATTTATATTAAGAATAACTATATAAAATTTGTTTCAGCCAGCTGAATAACATAATTATATATTACTCATAAATATCGACTTCTATTATTAAAAACCATATAAACACTATTTATATCAATAAGAACTGTATAAAATCTGCTTAAATAAATATAAAATAACCGTTCCTTAAATAAGTATCTTATATAAGCGCATGAGCAACCAGCAGGGTTAGGGTTAGTAAGCTCGTCTCGCTAGTATCATTGTATTTAAGTAGTGAGTTCGATCCTCACTGGGTACCTCCTACTTTCGGCCGTGCGGCTGTGTGTTGCGTCCAAGAAAATTACCTTCCTTTTGGTTTAGGGGTTGGGCACAGGGCTAATGTCCCTGCCCCATAAAAAACAGTTTGTTACGGAAACAGCAAAAACGCTACCCTACACACCATTAGGTGTAAGGAAAAGTTATTTTTTTTATTTACTCGAGTATAGTGTAAGATCTTATGAACAGTTTTTTTTTTACGCAAAAAATAGAGGCTCGCAGGTAATTTCTTTTTCGGGGTGGGGGGGTGGGGGGTAAAATTTCAAGAGTCGCACCCTACATAAAGTCGGTGTATACACGTTTGAATTTTTTTTCAACCCAATATAAGTACATATACATTATTTTTACATACACATATGTACGTGTGCGCATGTGAGTGTAAGCGGGTGTGTGTGTACGTGTATTATGTGTGTGTGTGTGTATGTTATGTATCCTGTGTGTGTTTCTTATGTGTGTATATGTGTGTTCGTATGTGTGCATATGCATGTGTGTATGTGTGTCTATGTGTGCGAGTGAGCGCGTGTGTGTATGCGTGTGTGCGCGCGCACACGTAATACCCCAGAGACCATTTTGTATCATTAATAACGGTTATGTTTAATAGAATTTGATTTTGTTTCTGATTTCTTGAAAGAGTCGCGATGTTTTTAGTCGGCGTCCAGAATCTGAGTTATTGGTCTGGGAATACATTCCTTATTTTCTTGAGATAAATTCAACGCCAAGGCACCAATAAATAGCGTTTTTCTTTTTACTTTCTTTTATCATCGCGTTGTATGATTGCTTTGTTAAAAGATCAGGAAACATGATTTTTCATGTCAGTAACTCCAGAAGAAGTCAGGCAATCCAATAAAGGAGGTAGAAACCGAGCAATAATTAAATTTCATTTTCATTCCACGCGTCCTCTTCGGAATAATGCTATAGCCTCAATACGTTTTGCTCATAGCCATCAACGTTCGAATCACAAAGGAGCCGATTTAATTTTTCGTTACTCAATGCTATTAAATGTTCCCTTTTAAATTGAAGATGAAAATTATAATGCTTGTGTGTGTGTGTGTGTGTGTGTGTGTGTGTGTGTGTGTGTGTGTGTGTGTGTGTGTGTGTGTGCGTGTGTGTTTGACAAAATCAGTTCCAAAATGAAAACCACGAAATCGCCGAAAGGAAATAGGAATTTAAATCGTTCGTAAACCCTAACAGACGCCCTTAAATTGCAAACTTTTTCTCCACAACAGAAACCACATTTTTTCACGCTGAAATCTTTCAAAAATATTTCAAAGCGATAAAAAGGACCTTGTCCAGAAAAAAATGTATAGATTGATAGCATTTGAGATTAGTTCTCTGTCTCAATTCCAGGCAGATGGCTATTCGCCATTTTTTTGTATAGTTTATCGTGTTTCCTATGTTTTCAACACAAAACCAGATGTCGACCGTTTAACAACCCAAAGCAAATTGCGTAAATACGTTTCTGCGCATCGGCTCAACACATACAACCGGTTTAACCAAAACAAAATTAATCATCTATTATCACTAGTCAGAGCCATTCTCACTCACAAAAGGAAAACCTTATTTCCAGCCGACTAAAACTATATATACCCAAATTCAAACAGACCTTACACAGACTAGCATTGGATGTTATTACCGACACACTGAGTGAAATAGAAACGTCACTGACGTGCAATCACAACCATGAATTTATTCGCTTCTAATTTAATCATTCCCTCCTCCTGTTTCCTTAGCAACATTATTTGTATATATGTAAAAAAAAATTAGACACATATGTTCTTCTACCCAATGTCTTCGTTTGTTTGATACTTGGATTTACGTTTGCCGAGGCGGAGAAGGAATTAAGCTCTCCAACGGTAACAGCGTCAACAAGGTTCTGCCTTTCAGGTTAACAATTTTCACCTCCGCAGGAGGTTCTAATGATCACACCCTAAACTGGAAAAGAAAATTTTATCATCATCAATATCAGAGTTGCCTTGATTTTTTATTCGATTCGACCATTTGTAGCACACAATTGCAGGAACTCTTTCTGTCCGAGTTAGATTAGAATAGTGAATGTAGTATATTATTCTAAATATTATTATTTTATTTACATATTACTTTTATTTTTATTTAAAAATCTCGGAGTCATTATTATCATCATCAGTCCCCTGGCTGCTTCAATCCTCCCGGGAGATCTAAGGGCAGAAGATACAGACAACTTCCTCCAGGATGATTTGTTGGTGGTAACTGTTAGGACTTTCAGTATTGTCTTCTCCATCCACTTTTTGATGTTGTCTGATCAACTCTTGAGTGGCTGTCAACACTGCCTTACATGATGATCTTAAAGACGTGTCCAAACCATGCTATCTGCCGACGTTTAATATTTGCAGAGAGAGAGAGAGAGAGAGAGAGAGAGAGAGAGAACAAATTAATGAATCTACCCAAACTTCAGCATTCGACCATATCTATTACGCTAGAAATTAATGGATAGGGAATTATGTTTCGTTTTCCATGTTCTGTATCCATGAAGTACATAGGTGATCATCTATTCCTATCCTTTAAGTAACGTTTGCTCTTTTACCATCTGTCGCAACTTCCGTTCCGCCGTCCATTCACACAAGTTCATCAGGTGGCCTGCTGCCTCCCCTACACCTAATGTCCTGTGAGTGTTAAACTTTCCAAGCCCCCTTCTCATTCTCAAATTTCTGCTGTATATATATTACTAATTAAAATAACCCATTAAATCTAAACTAGCGATGACGAATTAGTGCATGAATTGCAATGCCCAGTATAAGCCTGCGTTTCTTGATAGAAATCAATTAGTTATATCGAACACACTACCACCTCTTTGAGGAGACGCTTTACATGCTACTTATGCAGCCAAAGTGCCATAAAAATATTTATTAACCCATAATTTACATGAACACTTAAGGAAAGTTCTGGTCGAAAATTCAATACTATTTAAATTACAATATCAAAAGCATCTTGCTATTAGAGTTGATTTTTTAGCGCCTCTTAGATGTGGCACAAGGCCGAAATTATGGAGTACCCAGTGAGGATAGAACTCACTACTCATGTTTCTAGCGAGACAAGCTTTCTAACCATTATCTCACGTCGAGGTGCCCAAGCATCTTGCTATTAGAAAGATATTATATATCAAGCAATTCTCTCCTACCATCAACCTTATATTATGTAATGGTGGAAATGGAGTACTGGAAGTTTTTTTTTAAATAAAAAGATGTTCACGCGATTTCCAATCGTGCGCAGTAAGTGGGAGCTTTGAAAGAACGCTCTTTTATTAAAAAGAACAATAAATAAATTACTACGTTACAGTCAAACATGAGGATAAAATAACAACTCTGGTGATATCAGACCCTAAAAAATGGCTGAAGAAGTGGCCGAAAGAGCTTGGAAAAATAATCGTTACGGAACATTTTTACATTCATTATTACCAGCAAAAAGAAAACATATTCGAATACTAAAAGTTTAAATAAAAAAAAAACAGTAAAATATTCCTTGTCGGTCGTTTTGAACAAAATATGATTTAAAGAAAGGTTGCTGACCAAATACACATTAATATATATATATATATAGTTAGCCATTTTCGAGGATAAATGTTATTTTATGTGTAACAGAATGGAAGTGGTGTTATATATAATGTGAAGGAGTGGTATGTGTTATGTACCGAACACGGTAAGCATGTTGTTAGCGTGTTGATGTTATTGATTGTTGGGTTTTTCGTTTACATTAATAACGCCATTATTATTCTTAGTCTATATATATATATATATATATATATATATATATATATATATATATATATATATATATATAACGATCCATTTGGTGAAACCTTGGTTGGTGCGTTGGCTCTAGGTTAGCTACTTACTTATTTATTTGCTCTGCTATTGTATTGAGCGCTTTACGTGTTAAGTTCCTCGTCTCGGGTTTTTTTTCTTTCGACTCGTACTTTGACTAATGTTCAAGTGCTTAGTTCGTTTCTTTTTTTGTTTCCATTTTTTTCCCCTCCGCGTTTATACTCGGTGGGTTTTTCGAGACGTGTTCAAAGAAAAATTCACAGTCAGATAGATAGATAGATAGATAGATAGATAGATAGATAGATAGATAGATAGATATGAACAAGCATAGATAGATAGATAGATAGATAGATAGATAGATAGATAGATAGATAGATATGAAGAGACTATGATAGATAGATAGATAGATAGATAGATAGATAGATAGATATTAGAACATATTTCATTAAATACGACAAACAAGTTAGAATTAATTTTTATTAAGTTTTTTCCAGCATCTGTACGTCTTGTAGGAGTAAAAGGAATCCAACAATTTTCCATAATTTTCATTGTCCCAAGCGCTTTCGGATATTTCTATAGCTATTTTTAAGGGTTTTTTTTTGTCTCTGATGTTGTTAATTTCTCCTCATGTTTTTATTGCTTAAGTTGCATTTTATCTTTATGTTGGAGCGTTCATTCTGAGCCTTCAAAAGTTGCGCGCGGCTGGAATTTGTGTGAATATCTTCCTATAAAAAAAACATTTAGCACTCAGTATTCAATGTTAAATAAAGCGAGGTTGATAGTAGGAAAAAATGTTTGAAATACACTTAGAATTAAAAAGAGAGAACTCAGTGTAGCAGAACATATCTAAACTTATTTATAAATGGAACTCTGTGTGTGTGTGTGTGTGTGTGTGTGTGTGTGTGTGTGTGTGTGTGTGTGTGTGTGTGTGTGTGTGTGTGTGTCCGTTACGGCTGAACCGATTTTCTTGAAAATTTACACAGTTGTACTATAAGCGTCTGCGAGTGTTCTTAGCTAGGTTTTGTGTCGAGGCACCTCCGATAAATATCGAAAACCGATAATCGAAAAAATCGGGTTATAGAAGGAGTGGTCCGATTTTAATCAAATTTGATACACTCATAGACAAAGCCATAAGAAACGATATTCAGAAGTTTCAAGGTTGCAGTTCTAACAATAGTGCAGAAAATTTGATATCGATACGAGGAAATCAAAATTTGACTTACATCCATTCATTTTTCTTTCAGTCTATGCTTTCGCTTTAACTGGAAACAACTATTGCTTTTTAATCTTTCGTGCCAACGTCCAAAGAGTGTGAGCTCCAGGACCATGTATCAGTTTTAAAGTTTTCATTGCACCCGAGCAACGCCGGGCTATACTGCTAGTATATATATATATATATATATATATATATATATATATATATATATTAGGTGCGATTGGTAAATTGTCGCAGTTATTTTATTATTTCAAATATTCTTTAGGCTGAGTCTGAGCTCCAGGACCGTGGATTAGTTTTAAAGCTTTCATTACACCCCAGCAACGCCAGGTTATACTGCTAGTTAATCATAATCTTCTGGTGTGGGCCTGACTGACTAAGAATGTCAATTTCCTGCGCGCTATACACGCGTTTTTCTATATATATAGCGTCTCATTCATATCTTGATGGCTTATCTACCATTGTATGTATGTTTGTACCGTTGTAAACATTTGTGTGGATAAGGTATATATGTATATATGTACGTATTTGACTGCACTTATGTGAGATTATTTGTTAAAAAATCGTATATGTATATCGTTTATAGGCGTGCGCGTGTGCGTGTTCGCTTTGGCTTGTGATTGTGTAACACTTATCTGTATCTCAATCTGTGGAAGTAAGAGAAAAAAAGATGGCAAACTCAATACTATTTCTTATCTCGACGCTGATTCTCTAACGGGCTCCATTTTCTTTTTCTTTTAGCAATGTGTTATCGAAAAAAAAATGTCAACAGGCAACGACTTAATTATTTTATTCGTCCTATTTACCATTCTGTTTTATGAGTTTTAAACAAACATGTGACTTTATTTATTTATCTCTTAATTTTTCTGCATTTTTTCTCCCCCCCCCATTTCTTTATTTTTTAATTTTATTTTATTTTATTTTATTTTTTTTGCGTTGTTGCTGCCAAAGTCGTTAATTATCTTTCTGTGGTGTAATTTGTTATAATAGTTGTGGGCAGCGTAGATTTCTGATAACGTACTTACGTCCGCACATCTCTGCCCCCTTGTCAAGGGGCTCTGCCAACAATGGGTGTCGTTAGATAATTTTTAACTGAGATATTCAACTAATAAATATTTCATGAGTTTAAAGCTAAGCGGCTCGCTGGCAAACAACGTGAAAACGAAGTCTGGAGCTCGAAAATTATTTGAAGAATGAAAATAAGAATTCTTTTCAAATATGGCGTTCTTACTGGGTAACGCTAAATTTTGAATATGTATGAAGCTTTATTAGACAATTCTATAGCTGTCTAGATCGCTACATGAAAAAAGCATTCCAAGCATGTGTTATATACTGCCGCTGAATCTGGACAAACAACGAGGAACACGTTTATATAAAAATATAGTCTTATATTTTTATTCTTCGACGGTGATGAAAGAGAATCGTGTACACGAAGGGGGCGTCGGGAGTTTCTCTCTCTCTCTCTCTCTCTCTCTCTCTCTCTCTCTCTCTCTCTCTCTCTCTCTTCAGCCACAAATTCTAGATTTTATATAGTCTTAAAACTTCCACACAGTTTTACTATTTTTGCGTGGTCACTTTGTTGACGTCATCTACGAACGGATGTATCTATCAATCATCCGCGGCGGTACATAGATTTTCAAGCCGGTTGTCGCTTGTGTTTTTGTTTCTTGTTGTTGTTGCCCTTTGTTGACATCCTCTACAGTCGGCTATATCTGTCAACTATTCTTGTCTTTTGTTGAACTCACTCAAGGCCGGATGTACCTGTCATTTACCTCCGCCGTTCAAGGTAATATATTAAATGTTTCAAGATTCTTTACTTGTATTTTAGCGACGTTTAATCTTGTTGGTCAAGATTATTGACATCTAAACAAATAGATTGCGTTATGGCTTAGTACTTAATGGTTTATCTTTTTATTGGCTTACTAAGCGTTGCTTAGATGTGACACAAGGCCGCAAATAAGGAGCACTTAATGAAGATCGTACCAATACTCAGTCATAATTTGTCTAGTGAACCAGTCTTATGAACCATTACCCGAATGATTTACTAAGCGTAGCTTAGATACCGCACAAGGCCGAAATTATCGAGCACCCATTGAGTATCGAATACATTACACAGTTGTAATTGGTCTAGCGAGACATACAGGGTGTCCATAAAGTTCGTGTGCATTTTTAAAAATTTATAACCTTATTTGTATTCGTGATAGAAATAATTTGTAAAAAGAGTTAGAAAGAAAGAAATCTATATTTTTTAAGGTTTTATTGAAATTTTATTTAAGTTTCAACATGTCCTCCATCATTAACAACACAAAGGGTAATACGATTTTGCAGTTCACGGAAAACATTTGCCAACTGATTTACAGTAATGCCTGAAATCACACTAGTAGCAATAACTATACTTAAAACTAGGTACATTGAACTTTATAAGATTTTTACAGATTATTTCTATCACAAATGCAAATAAAGTTAGAAATCTTTTAAAGTGCACGGGACTTTATGGACACCCTGTATTTTACTCACCCTTACACTACGTCCAAGTGCCCTAGTAATTTCCGAAACGTGGCTTAGATGTGACACTAGGCCAAGATTATTGGTCACTCAGTATGAATCCAACTCATTACTTAGTCGTAATTGGTCTACTGAGACAGTCTTGTTGACTATTACACCACATTGAAGTGGCCGAATAGGTTTTCTTTTTTACAAACTCACAGGTCAACTAAATCAGTACGCATGAGCAAATGCTCTTCTATTCAAATTTTTAATCTACCAATGACGTGGCAACAATTTAACGGCTATAGACATTAACAATCATCATAGAGACCTGCTGAATTTCATTTCATGAATTAGTATGGGAAAGGAGATTCAGGTGATTTCGGACGCTGCATGGTGATTGGTTCTAGTCAGGTGAGTTTGGGTATTTAAAGAACAGCTGACCATCTTTAGGATTTAAAAGAAAAATGAACTGAAAAAGAACACTGTTTAGTGAGAAGCAGTTACGTGGCCATAAATACGTTGTTGATGAACGCTCAAGCTGATAAAAAAGGCAACGGTAGCTGAAATAACGATTTGTTGTAAACAAAGATATACAGAAAAGTATCTCTGAATGCATAACCTGTGGGAAGATTGAAGCAAAATGGGCTACAGCAGCAGAAGAAGACCCTGTCGAATGCTCCTTCTGTCGGATAAAGAAGACACCGTGGCAACAACTCGCTAAGTATCACAAAATTGAACAAAAGTTGTTTGGTCTGAGGAGTCTCGATTTCTGATGCGACACTTACATGGTTGAGCCAGAATTTGGCGTAAACGACATGAAAGTATGCAAATGTTACTGAACCTTAATATTGTGTTTTTGATTTTCTTATATTGTTTAACAACATTAGTTTAAAGCATTTTTTTCTTACGTTGTTCAACAAGGATGTGCATTGTGGTGCAGTGTATATCGGATCGGAACGAGAAATCGGGGAGCCGAGTTCGAATTCCCGTGGAATTCCTTGCGTTCACTTACGCGCAAATACCCTTGGGAAAAGGTATTAATCCGTCACTTCCCTCTAGTTATGAGTTAAATAACAAAACAGATTGGGTTCTATAGCCTTGGATGGCAACCAGTCTACCACAGAAAGCAATGGCAACCTATTGAGGGATACTCTTCTGCCCAGTCAGTCATGTCTCTTTCGAGACATGATCGCCCAAGCGTGTATCATGTATGGCACTTAACTGACTGATATTGTTTTACACGCAATAACCCCTTGCAGCTTAGCGGTTTTATTGCCTTACATGGGGTGATATGATTTTTTATAATTCTACATTAAACGATTTATTTCCCTGCAAAGCCTCAAATAACCGACTAGTGTCGTAGATATTTATTTAGTTAAAAAAAAAAACAGAAAGAGAGATATATTTGAAGGTATTTTGAATAAAAATGAGTGCCAATGTATTAATATCAACCTTAATTTGTCATTTGTTTTAAAAGGAATAGAAATAAATTGGATTTCAAATAATTAACTATTGAAGTTCATTTAATTTCTTCTATACCGTTGTCTTTCTATAGAGGAAATGATTTTTTACTTTGTGTATCCAGAGATTATATTTTTGTATCCTCCTTAGCATCTCTTACTGGGAGCACAAAACCAATGACTATATGAGGACCAAGATCAAAGGAATATATATATATATATATATATATATATCTTCTTTTTTTTTCCGTCATTAAGCGTTGAAAAGTGGTCTGGTACGGCCACCTCACACTCGAATAACACCCCCTGTAAGATCATTACACAAGGCACTGTTGAAGGTGGACGCAAAAGCTGATCAGACAATATCAAAGAATGAACAGACATGAAAATGCAGGAACTTCTGAGACCCACTGCCAACAGATCGTCTTGGTGGAGGTGGAGGTTGCCTGTTTCTTTTGTCATTAGCTCTGCCCCACCAATGATTGAAAATGGTGATGATGTTAAATAAATAAAAGACATGTAACCGCGATATTGATGAGGATAAAATGATGTCTTTCTAGTTTAGTTTGTAAATAATGCGAAATTGCTAAGGATCAAGAACAACAGCTTGAGAAAGTTCTTCCGTGTGTCCTACTGGGAGCGCAAACCCAATGACTACATTCGGAACAAGGTTAAAAAAAAAGCAGGAATCCCTCTCCGCCTCTATTAAGCGTAGGAAGATGGCATGGTTTGGCCACGTCAGACGGCATAAAAGCCTCTGCATGACCGTCATACAAGACGCTGCTGGAGGCGGACACAATAGAGGATGGCAACGCAAGAGATGGTCAGACAACATGAAAGAGTAAACGGGCATGACGATACCGGAACACGACTCTAGACGACTGAAGCAGTCAAGGGACTGATGATGACGATGATGATAATGATGATGAGCTTTACTTTTACGGTAATTGTTTAGTAATTTATAGCTAAGATCCATATAAATAGGAGGTGAAGCATCCTCATTTCCTTTGTATTCCATTAGTAAGGAAGAATGTATTTTCGGCTGCTACTTTATGGAACAGACTCCTGAGGGGGTGCTTTCGTTGACAATCCTAATCTATTTAAGTCGTGGGTCAACCATTATTAATCGGACGTAACCTCATGATTTGCACGTCCTTCATTCTTCCTGCCACCTACGTCCATTAGCCACCCGCACAAGTAGACACCACCGTATAGGAAAACAGTGAGGGCAAAACTGGAAAGGTTATGGAAAGAGTAGCATCAGCTTCCACACAAAGTTCAAGCTCGACAAATCGCTGGTCGTATCCATCCTTTTCTACTGGTTTGAGACTTGGGCATTCCTCTTTGAGGCAGAACAAATTCTTGGAAAAACACCAAGCCAATCAATATATACGAAGCAAGGCCAAAAGTCTCGTGCGCCGACAGGTTTCTCTCCCCGCCACCTTTTCAACCGATCTGAAGTAGAACGACAACATCGAATCTATAGCTGCATTTACTGCTAGGAGGGTCGGGTCTCTGTGCCGGGCCAGAAGAGTTTTCTCATCAGAATCCATCTTGCACATTTTTAAATCTAACATTCGTCTCTGCATTGAATACTACCGCCATATCTGGTCAGGTGCTCTTGCTGTTCATCTCGTGGTTTTCGACAAAATCCAAAGAAGGATCTGCAATGGAATTGATTCTTACTTGGTATATCGATTTCACTCACTTTCTCACCGACGTGACGTGGTCTCCCTCTGTCATTTCTACATATATTTTCGTGGCAACTGCTATGACGAGCCGTTTTGCTCGTTCACGTGAATTTTTTCATCTTTTCTTCTATACCTCCTGTAGGGGCGGTCTCTTGGGGTGAAGTAATTAAAAAATATATTTTATTCCCTTCTCTTGTCTGATTCATTCCTGTTTTCCTGTTTTCCTTCCTTCCTTCCTTCCTTCCTTCCTTCGTTAACTATTTTTACCCAGCTTTTTCCTTTTCTCCTCATTTTGCACCTTCCATTCACTGCCTGCCTCTCTCTCTCTCTCTCTCTCTCTCTCTCTCTCTCTCTCTCTCTCTCTCTCTTTAACCTATTTAGTTATTTCTTTCTTCTTTCTCCTTTCCAACTCCCCCTCGATATCATCTAGAAAACGTCAACAGAAGAAGGGCAACAAAGCAAGATGGCCACTTTCCAATTTCTATTTCGTCTTAAAACATGAAAAGCAACAGTAGTTCCTGTATGACACACAGCAGCAGTCGCAACACTAAGCAGCAGTCATGTTAGATTTGAGACTCCATGTTTACTACAGCAACCTGTTTATGTGCTGTAAAATAAATATGCAGAAAATATGTTTATGTGCTGCAAAATAACTATGCAAAAAATACTACGAAGACAGGACTAAATAGTTGTGACATCAGGATAAATACCTAGTTGGTGACTGATGAAATAAGAACCAACGTAGGTTCAAGGATGGGGCGCTTAGGATCTCCGCATTAATAGAAAATGATCTAGCGTGTCCGTTCAGTATAACATTTTGATATATCCCGGAAAGGAAGATCAGGATAAAGAATAGTGGAAGAATGGTACTCGACACAGGAATACGATATCATGGATTTAGTGTACAATTAACAATAAGATACAGAATAACAATCAACGAGTAGGAGTGGAATAAGCTATCAAATAGAGAATGCCTTCGCCTAAGACGTTTTGCTGTATTTACTAGCCTTCCCACGCAAGGCCGGATGTGACACATGGTCATTTTATAGTGGGTATTCCATATAGCCGGGCCAAAAAATGTCTGTCTATTTTTACCGAGTCGTGGTTCTACCCTTCGGCGGAACTACGACAGGGTTTGTGCTCTCTGCTCGGAAGCAGAGAGCGCCCTCTACCCGAAGGCAGAGAGCTGACAGTGTTATAGAGCAGTCATCCTAAGAGGATTGCTGTATTTACTAGCCTTTCCACGCAAGGCCAGATGTGACACATGGTCATTTTATAGTGGGTATTCCCGGCCATATAGCCGGGCCAAAAAATGTCTGTCTATTTTTACCGAGTCGTGGTTCTACCCTTCGGCGGAACCACGACTGGGTTTGTGCCCTCTGCTCGGAAGCAGAGAGCGCCCTCTACCCGAAAGCAGAGAGCTGACAGTGTTATAGAGCAGTCATTCTAAGACGATTGCTTCCTCTCGTACCGCTTGTCACCGCCCTTTATATAATAGAGCGTTCCATTCTCGGGTATGGCAGGATGTTCCACTATAACACATTTATTACACGATTTGTAAAGAACGATTGGATTAAGCAAAGTATTCGTGCAGAGACAGAAGAGGCATTTAGGTTGTGGAGGAGACCACCATGTAAAACCCTGCCGATCGACTCGGAAAGATCATAAACCACAAACCCGAGCCAACTCTGTGCAGGGCCCGGAATTTTTTCCCATCTGAGTCCATCCTGCACATATATAAATCTACCATCCGCCCGTGCATTGAATACTACTGCCACATCTGGTCGGGTGCCCCTGCTATTCTCCTCGGGGTTCTTGACAAAATCCAACGGAGAGTCTGTAATGTGATCGATACCGACTTGGCAGACCGGCTGCAGTCACTCTCTCACTGGCGTGACGTGGCTTCCCTGTGCCTCTTCTATAAATACTTTCACGGATTCTGCTCCGATGAACTTAGATCACTGTTGCCCCCTAGGTACGAATTTGCACGAGATACTAGATTAGCAACTAAGTCCCACCCTTTTACAGTGAAACCAATAAAATGTAACCGCAATTTCTACTCCAACAACTTCACGCCTGTGGAATTCCCTTTCACAAGCTTGCTTCTCCGACAGCTACAATCTCCAGGAGTTTAAATGTAAGGTCAATAGACACCTTCTAACACACTAACTCGCATCTATTCTCTCAAACACTCTTCCCATCAACCCAACCCTCATCCTCGGTATCCCTACCCGTCTATCACTCTCCTTCTGACATTTCCTATATCTAACCACTCTTTCTCATCACCTTCCCCTATGTAACCCTTTGCTCAATAGTGGCAGTGGAATGCCTTGCTTGGGGTGAAATGATTAAAAAAATATGTCGAGGTTGCTAAGCGTCTTTATCAGGGCCTAATAGTGTTATTTGTCGAATGCCTTTGCTCAATCGATGAAGCACAGGAACACGCTCTTCGTCATCTACATAACGTATTTGTGTAGATAGATGAGAGAACCAGTTTCTCGGACCGATAATGAGGAAAGAAGACTTGGAAAATATAACACTCACAGGACACACCGAAGGCAAGAGGAACAGCAGGGAACAGCGAGTAGCCTATCTAACAAGTAAATGGATAGCAGATTTGAAGATATGTTAAAACAGTTGCCAAGTCTACAAAAAGAATGGGAAGTTGTGGACAGTCATAATCGCATACGTTCGAAAGGGAGACTGTAGATAAAATATTAATTCACCAAGCACAAAAATATAAACAATGGTTTGTCTGATGAATGGTGTCGAAACTTTGTCATTCACTCTGTGCGTATCCCCTCAACACACACACAGAGAGAGAGAGAGAGAGAGAGCGAGAGAGAGAGAGAGAGAGATCATTAATTGTTTTGCCAGGACGAAATTCGTTTCCCAAAAATCTAACTTCCGTTTTTGCTTTTCCGCTCCAACCTCGCGTTCCGTCCGAGACCTGATTAAAACCTGTCATATCTTCGCTAATTCACTGATTAGTTAATCATTTTATTAATTATGCTAATTGCCTTGATTAACTTAGCCGATTATCAAGTTATCTATTGCACTTTATTTTGCCAAGCACTAAGGATGCTGGCGTAGAGTTGGGGCGTGGAGAGAACCTACCACCCACTTTTCGACTCCCAAATCCATACATCAGCATCACACCCAACCACTGTACTTGCATAATGTATTTTAAGCGATGCCGATTAAAAAGTGGAAAATTAAAAGAAATTGGAATTAACACGTACGAATGAATGGTTTCTTTGAAGAACGGACGGAATTCCTCTTTCTTGACATTCTTCTCTTCTTTAACACATCCATTAATATTATTATTATTTATTTCCATTTATTATTATTATGTTGTCATTTTTCATCATATTTCGATTTCTGCTATGGTCGCACTACCTACCAAGTCTGCGAGAAGACCTAAGGCAGGTCGTGGCGTGTTGTTATGGATCCATTTCATGTTTTTTCTATCTCCCCTATCATCCCTAGCGTTACATAGACAAAGTTCTCCTTAGTGTGTGGGCTGTACTTAATAAGACAATTTTTTGTATATCTCTTAAGCTGGGGTTTCCAGGGATTCTTTCAATGTATTGTTTTGTTCCATTTTTTATCATTCCAAGTGCACCTACTATCACCGGCACAACTCTTGTTTTCAATTTCCACATTTTTTCTATTTCAATTTCCAGGTCTTTATATTTTTACAGTTTTTCAAATTCCTTGATTGCTATGTTACAATCCGCTGGACCAGCCATATCAATTAATAGGTAAGTTTTTTCTTTCTGATTTTTAACAATAATTTGCTTCAATTTTTCTGTCTGTGTAGATGGTGTAATCCCATAGAATGGTGACATCCTCTATTTCTGTAACCGGTGCTGGGTGATGTTCATACCAGTGTTTGTTTACAGATTTTCCATAGTGTTTGCACATTATTATTATGTCATTTTTCATCATATTTCGATTTCTGCTTTGGTCTCACTACCAACCAAGTCTGCGGGGAGACCTAAGGCAGGTAGTGGCGTGTTGTTATGGCTCCATTTCATGTTTTTCTATCTTCCCTATCATCCCTAGCATTACATAGATAAAGTTTTCCTTAGTGTGTGGGCTGTACTTAATAAGACAATTTTTTGTATGTCTCTTAAGCTGGGGTTTCCAGGGATTCTTTCAATGTGTTGTTTTGTTCCATTTTTTATCATTCCAAGTGCACCTACTATCACTGGCACAACTCTTGTTTACAATTTCCACATTTTTTCTATTTCAATTTCCAGGTCTTTATATTTTGACAGTTTTTCAAATTCCTTGATTGCTATGTTACAATCCGCTGGACCAGCCATATCAATTAATAGACAAGTTTTCTCCTTCTGGTTTTTAACAATAATGTCTGGCCTGTCTGCTTCGATTTTTCTGTCTGTGTAGATGGTGTAATCCCATAGAATGGTGACATCTTCTATTTCTGTAACCGGTGCTGGGTGATGTTCATACCAGTGTTTGTTTACAGCTTTTCCATAATGTTTGCACATTGCCCAATGTAAATATTGCCCAACTCTATCGTGGCGATTTTTATATTCATTTGGGGCAAGCACAGAACAGCCTGAGATTAGGTGGTCTATTGTTTCTTGGTGTTTATCACAAAACCTGCATTTTGGATCCATATTATGATGCATAATATTTGCCTGAAAGTTTCTAGTGAAAAGACTTTGGTCTTGTGCTGCAAGAATAAAGCCTTCAGTTTCAGACTTAAATCCAGATGCACGTAACCATCGATGAGTATTAACTTTGTCAACATTGGATTTATTGGCACGTTCTGGATATTGGCCATGCAGAGGTTTGTCTTGCCAGCGCTGTTTCATCTGTTCAAGAGCTTTATCTTTGGCTTTCATTTTCATATTTTTTTGCCGCAATAGTTGGTTCTTGGCTTCTGTTTTGCTTTTCTACAGAATCTACTAACTGTAAATCTTGTTTGTATTTACTGCCTTCTTTTATTATTGAATATTTTTTCTTTCTTTCTTCATGTTGCCTTGCTAATTGTATCATCCAATCCTTTGTTGTTTCTATGTATGTTAGTAAGCCAATAGTTGTTGTCTTGTATGACAATTCCAGCTGAATAAGACCTCTTCCACCTTCTTTACGGGGTATGTATAGACGGTCTACATCAGCCTTTGGATGATGCATCTTATGCTTAGAAAGAAGCTTTCTTGTTTTAGCATCCATTCGCCTGATGTCGTTTAGAGTCCAGTTTAAGATGTTAAAGCTATATTGGACAACTGGGTTTGCAAGGCTATTAATGGCCATAACTCTGTTCTGTGAATTTAATTCAGTTTTTAATATCATTCGTAGCCTTCTATAGTACTCTTTACGCACTATTTCTTTCATTTTTTTATGGTGAATGTTTTCGCTCTCATTTACACCTAGGTATTTATAAGCTTCTTCTGTTTTCAATTCTTTTATTGTTACAGCAGGGTCTAAGCTAATTGAGGATGTTTCTTGTATTGATCCACGTAAAACTGTAGCTTTAGCACATTTATTCAAATTAAATTTCATTTCAATGTCTTCGCTGAAGCATTTTACAGTTTGCAGAAGACCTGCCAGTTCATTATCATTCTTAGCATATAACTTTAAGTCATCCATGTAAAATAGATGGCTTATTTTCTTTTGTCCTATTTTATAACCACATTGTGTCTTATTAAGTTGACTGGTTATTATTATTATTATTATTATTATTATTATTATTATTATTATTATTGCAATAAAAAGATAAAATACCGAAAGTGTATTGTATAAACTGAAATAACCAATGATGCAAGTCAATGTTTTCACAACAAAATTGGTAATATAATGGCTTGTCGTTCGTATCCGAGTATGTCTTCATACTAGGACCTCTAACCAATACATGTTTCAGACGGCTACTCAAACAAATTTGTGTTTCTTCAACACCAACAGAATCCACCTGTGTTTTATTCGGCAGTTATGCTGAGCAGACCTTAGTTACAGTTTCTGCATGACCGCGCATTATCTAGCGTGATCTCGCTGATACAGACATTAAGACTGATCTCATTAGTAAACTACTTTCCAGGAGCACGTTAATAACGGCAAACTCGTTCAGGAAATTTCATTGCCGATACAAACTGCAAAGAAGAACCATCGTTTTGTTTACTTCATTATGAGAATGTACAAGAGGGACAATAAACAAGTTTATCTTCGTACCCTGCCTGGTAGCAAACGCAGCTGGTTGAGCCAGGGGTGGCGATCCCGCCATAGCCACCGAAATAGTAACATAGATAGATAGATAGATAGATAGATAGGTAGATAGATAGATATGAACAGACTGAGATAGATAGACAGATAGATAGATAGATAGATAGATAGATAGATAGATAGATAGATAGATAGATAGATATGAACAGACTGAGATAGATAGATAGATAGATAGATAGATAGATAGATAGATAGATAGATAGATAGATAGAACAGACTGAGATAGATAGATAGATAGATAGATAGATAGATAGATAGATAGATAGATAGATAGATATGAACAGACTGAGATAGATAGATAGATAGATAGATAGATAGATAGATAGATAGATGAACAGACTGAGATAGATAGATAGATAGATAGATAGATAGATAGATAGATAGATAGATAGATAGATAGATAGAACAGACTGAGATAGATAGATAGATAGATAGATAGATAGATAGATAGATAGATAGATAGATATCATAGTCATTGTTAACGGTCGTTCTGTTGGCTACATGGTGCCTACTTCGCCAGGGTTATATACGAATTCGAATTCAGAGCTGTCCGTCTTGTAGTGTAGTAGCTGCCACCCACAGCTAGAGAGCACAGTCTGCGGGAAGAAGCGATGCATTCATACCTTTGTAAGTGAGTGTATTTGTACAAAAGTGAATGTAACGAACCCGACTGTAATTCGACCGCGGCTCGTCGATTTCACGTCATTAGCCGTTAACCACGAACGCATCCGACCAATAATGGTCTTTTGGCCTCAGCTGAATGACTTTGTAAATTATTGCACCAATCAGCAAATCTAAATAATAATAATAATAATAATAATCAAAGTGAAACTGCAAAAAACTCGTATAAACATCATCCAGACTTGATGTTACAGAGATCGGGCTTGTAACAATTTTATGGGGCTTTACAATACACAAAGACAGAATAATCAAAGCTAGTCGCCCAGATATCGGGGATCAAAGACCACAAGAACAGAATCTGCTTTCTTGTTGACATGGCAGTCCCGACAGATTGTAATGTATTAATGAAGATTTTCAAAAAACTATCAAAATACATAGATCTTAAATTGTGTTATAGTGCCCTATCGATAGGAATGGACTCTTCTTCTGTCAATATAGCATCACCTGAGTGACTTCCGGGGATGCAACTGTGAGGCAGTCTAGCGACAGTCAAGACGCAGTGTAACTATAGCGTTCGGACTTCTATTTGCTGATTACTAAAACTTATTATTAAAATATATTGTTCTGCTATTCTAATACACTGCTTGAACCTACCTTCCTGTTTCCGTGTCTTTCTTCCAGGCTCAAACAGGCCACAACAACTTGGCGACGAAGCTTTCGTTACAATTTGTTAGCACCCACTAAATATAAAACTCGGCATGATAGAGTAGGGCAATGTCTGCAGTGGAAAATCTGCAACTTTTATGAGAAAGAAACCGCAGGAAACTTGTATAAACATCACCCAGACATCTTTTGGATATTTACACACAGAGAGAACAATCAAAGCTAATTGCATAAACATCGTGATCAAAGGCAACAATAACAGAATGTGCTTTCTTATTGACACGGTAGTTCCTGCAGTGTGTCAGGAATATTTGAAGACTTTTCAAAAATCTATCAAAATACAAGGATCTTCAAGTGTAAATCTTAAAAATGTGACACATGAGGACATCAATAATACCAGTTGTAGTTGGAGCCCTCGGTTTGATTGGAAAAAGGTTCCGATAGAAGGAATTCCTGGCAGTCCATACCTTAAAGAAATACAAAACATTGTACTCAAAAGTACAGCTCACACATTACGACGAGCTTTGTCTCTGTAAAATGGGTGGGTGTTTTGCTTTTTTTTTTTTTTTTTTTGTTAAATTATTTTTTTAATGATCAGTAGAAAATGTCAGGAAGCCATTTCTGACCTTGAGTCTCTAGTTGGGACCCAGAAGAAAATGTGCATACAAAAAAAATCAAACTAGATAATAATAATAATAATAATAATAATAATAATAATAATAATAATAATAAGAAGAAGAAGAAGAAGAAGAAGAAGAAGAAGAAGAAGAAGAAGAAAGAAAGAAAGAAAGAAAGAAAGAAAGAAAGAAAAAACTTGCCTATTAATTGATATGGCTTGTCCAGCGGATTGTAACATAGCAACCAATGAATTCGAAAAATTCTCAAAATATAAAAACCTGGGAATTGAAATAGAAAAAATTTGGAAATTGAAATCAAGTATCGTGCACTTGGAATGATAAAAAATAGAACAAAAAACACATTGAAAAAATCCCTGGAAACCCCAGCTTAAGAGATATACAAAAAATTGTCTTGTTAAGTACATCCCACGGACTAAGGGGAATTTTCTCTATGTAACGCTAGGGATGTTAGAGGAGATAGAAAAAGCATGAAATGGAGCAATAACAACACACCACGACCCGCCTTAGGTCTTCCTGCAGACCATAGCAGAAATCAATTCATAATGCAAAATGACATAATAATAATAATCTAAGATAGATATTCTTAAAATTAGCTTACAACTGATTCCTATATCCATGAAAAAATACCTGAAGATGTAAAAATTTCAAGATATGTGACAAACTTTATAATGAAAGCAATGGAAATTTAGAAAAGACAAAAAAAAATTACCACGAAACAAAGAAACGAGAGCTGAACTGTTATGTAATATCAATCCTCCAATTTGGTATTGAATGCTGGAAAATCTCCACACAGACGAACTGAGGCAAGAGATGCCTTTCTACAGAAGGATACTGAGAATACTATGAAAGGAGCATATAAGCAACAAAGACGTTTTGAGGAAGATGGAAACAAAAAACGCACATACATAAAATAATAAAAAGATGCAGAAAATTTCTAATGAGAATAGAAGGCTGCGAAAATATAACACTCATAGGACACATCGAAGCCAGGAACAGTGGTAAACAGCGAGAAACCTATGTAAAACGTTTTAAAAAGATTATATAGCCACTTCAGAAAATACATCGATGGAATGACAACTGAATTAACATGGACATGGCTATGCAGAGGAAATGTGAAGAGAGAAACTTATTCGCTCTTAATAACGGCCCAAAACAATGCCATGAAGACCGATTAAAATAAAAAGACAAATGTTGACTTTGTGTAAATAAGAATGAGACAATGACCGCATAATAGGCACATGCAAGAATTTTGAAAGATTATATCTGAATGGGGAAGAGGGTTCATTTAGAACAATGCAAACAGAAGCATTTTGAATACATTAAGAAGGAAATCCATAAAATCTCCTAAGACTTTAAGATTCAGAAGAATCCAGGATCCAGTCTCCTGGTCTGGATTGATCGCTCAATCCAGGCCAGAAGACTATATCCTGGATTCTTTTTCTCAATAAAACCAAACAACATCTCTGGTCTGTCTTTTCCGTCGCGATAAAAATGACCATTATTTATCTGAGGTATTGGCAAGGTGTAACGGTCGTGCTAACTAAGGATCAAACTTTATTATAATAAGATGCAAACATTGTAGAATATGAAGGTACGCTCTTTCCTTTTATTATTGGAATACGATGTAAAAATGCACCAAAGATCCTCGATAGAAAACTGAAAGAATGTGGGGGTAAGGGTGGGGGAAAGGATGTTGGGTACTTGAAACGGTTTAAATCACTGTTAAAGTCAACGATTTACTTGTATTCTTACGATAGGATAAAGATAGAAATGACAATTATTCATGAAATTAATTTTTGACAGTAATGATGAGAATTTATGTTATATTATTATTCACTTAATACAAGAGCCCCTCAAGATAGATGGCTAAAAGTTTTTACGAGCGTACAAGAAGGAAGTAACAGGTGCATAGTATAGGGAGAAGAGAAGTAGGATAGACATTGGCTTACCTAGAATTGAAAAGATCAAGATTATAGTGATCGACGTAACTCAGGAATATAATTCGTTTTAACATTTGCTAGGAAAATGGCGACAGATAGAATAGTGAGATTCTAGCAACGTTTCGTCTGTAGAAAAAAGGTTCCAAGGAAATGAAACGGTAATATGAAATGGTAACAATAAATTCAAATCACTGCTTTTTGTTTTTCCATGGTGAACACTGCTAGCGGAGAGGCCATGTTTACACTGTAACAGCAGCAAGAAAATTGGTCAAATTTCGATCATGTGACCATAATAGTGCTAACGAGAAGCACGCGATAGCAGAAGGCAATGTGACAAAGCGAAAGGGGTTACGTTACGTCCAAAGTGCAGATAATTTTCTACTTACGCTAGTATAAATCACTCAATAAATCCCGAGCCTAACTAATAAAACAACAACTTTTAGGCAAAATTCAACTTTATTCATCAACATAGTCTCCGTCTAGGATGATACACTGATTATCAAAGTTTTTCTAACAATTCAATCCCTTTTTTGTGGAACGATTTGTCTTTGGCCTCAAAATACGCCTCACTTTCCGATATCGCTTCTTCACTGGAGCTAAATCTATTTCTCTAGAGCATTCTTTTAATGTCTGCAAACAGTCGATGGTGGGGGGGGGGCAGATCTGGAAAATAGGGTAGATGTGGAAGCAATTTGAAGTGTAATTCATCTAGTTTTATAATCGTTGTGATCGACTTGTGACACGGTGCGTTGTCTTGGTGAAAAATCACTTTCTTCTTCATTTGTGGCCGCTTTTTTTGGGGGGGGGAGGGTTCTTCCTTCAAACGTATCAATAATGCGATATAATATTCTCTATTGATAGTTCTTTCTTTTTCAAGGTAATCCATGAACAAAATACCTTGCGAATCCAAAAATACGGAGGCCAAAACCTTTCCTACTGATGTTTGTGTCTTTGGTTGCTTTGGACGACTTTCACCTTCCGCTGTCTACTCAGCTGATTGCCGATTTGACTCCGGAGTGAAGTTTTGAATCCATGTTTTATCTATTGTCACATATTTACGCAAAAATCCCTACTTGTTGCGTTGAAACTGTTGCAAATAACTCTCTGAATCGTTGACGCGTTGTTGTTTTTGATCGACTGTGAGCAAACGCGGTACCCACTTTAAGCACAGCTTTTTCATTGACAAATATTCATGCAAAACGGGGAATACACTGCCTTCTGATATGTTCAACTCCTCTGCTATCTCACAAAACTTCAATTTACGATCGGCTAAAACGAGTTTGCGGATTTGTTGATGTTTTCCGAAACAACTGCTGATTTTGGGCGACCTGGGCGTTCAGCATCATTTGTGTCTGTCAGTCAGTTAAGTGCCATATGTGATACACGCTTCGGCGATCATGTCTCGAAAGAGATATGACTGACTGGGCAGAAGATTATCCCGCAGTAGGTTGCCATTGCTTTCTGCGGTAGACTGGTTGCCGACCAAGGCTATAAAACTCAATCTGTCCTGTTATTTAACCCATAACTGGAAGGAATAGATGGATTAATACCTTTCCCAAGGGTATTTGCGCGTAAGTGAATGCAATAAATTCAACTGGAATTCGAACTCGGCTTCCCAATTTCTCGTTCCGAGCCGATATCGAATGCACCACAACGCACATCCATTTTTACAGGGTCGTGAATGGAGCTCGAAACCATATGTGCTGTATTTACAATCAAATGACTGTCGCCTAGTCCTCTCGGCCAAGTACGACCGTCTTAAAATCAGCATATTACCCCTTAATCATTTCCGACGGAGCAGTGTCCGGATAACACCTATCAAGTCATTGCTTTGCATCAACAGTATTTTGCCCATCACAAAACAATGCTTTTTCAACACACGAAAATCAGATTTTTCCATTGTTTTAAAAATTTGCAAAAGTAGCTTCACTTAAATAACTATAATTTGTAAACTACTAATCCGATTGGGCCCAAATTTTATCACGTGACATTTGAAGCCTAGTACTTCATAAAACTTGAATGGATTTTTTTAGTGGCGCCATCTATATGTCAGGCCCGGGAGTTATTGAGTGATGTGTTGTTACAGCTAAACTATCGATAGGTGCTGTATCGGAGTTCAGGGATTATATTGTTCGAGATTTGTCCAACCAGGTCTAAAGGGTCCAGTCTGCCCTATTATTTACAGAGGTTTGAATTCTCAGTTTTTCTTATAGACTGGTTCCTTTAACAATGTTAAAAATTATAGTTTTCCTTCTTCTAGACTGGTTAACAGCCAAGACAAGAGAAAGTAATCAGTTCAGTTATTTAAATCATCGATGAGGAACGATGAATTCATGCCTTTTCCAAAGGTATTTCTGCAAAATAAACGAAATAGATTGAGACAGAATTTGAACCGGATACGCCGATTCCATTTCTTACGACGATAACCACGACTGGCATCCTTTCTTTTCGTTATCATGATAACGAAAAGAAAGTTTTTTTGCGCTTCAAATTTCTTATTTCGCCTGTATTATCGTGATTTTTCTATTCTTAATCATGTGCCGTTTAATAACATTTAAAATCATTTATTATCTGCCTTTTTTTTTGTTGCCTTTGCCTCTCATTAATAGCATTACGAAAAGCCATGCACATGTGGTGGTAGTAGTAGTAGTAGTAATTATGCTTTTAATGTCCGCCCTCAGGATCGATGTGATTATAAAATTCTGATAAGAAATCTATCAATGGAGATCCTGTCTTGCAGACAGTTTGAACAAAAAACATTTCATTTTAGAATATTTATTTATTTTCATATTAAAAGCAATTTCTAATTCGGATTTTGTCGTGCGATGAAAAATAGAAGCAAAAAAGTCAAGGAAATTGTCGTCTGCCGGAAGCAATGTTGTTCATCAGACAGAAAGCCTGAAATGTCTCGGTTATAGATTGTTTGCTTGTTTGCTTATGTAAAATCTTTTCTTTTTTACCTTTGCCTTATTTATTTCTTTCTCCCTACTTCGTCATTGCTTTTGTATTTTTTCTCTTCTTTTGAATTTATAAATATTTCCTAATAATCATCTTCTTTTCTTTCTTTCTTTCTTTCTTTCTTTCTCTTTTTTAACATTCTCTCTCTCTCTCTCTCTCTTCCTTTTTCCTTCCTACTCTTCTTTGTCTTTTTTCTACCTTTTATTTTTCCTTTGTTTCTTTTCTTTCTACTTTTCTTTCTTTTTTCCTAACCTTGCTTATACATTTTCTCTTTCTCTTCTTATTTTTTTAATTTTTTTATACATTTCTTTCTCTGGCCTTCTTTTATTATCTTCTTCTCTCTCTTCTTAATTCCTCTCTACTATTCTTTATCTTTTTCCAATATTCTTTACCTTCTTTTTCTTCTTCCCTTTCTATTTCTATTTCTATTTCTCTTTTTCTAAACTGCCTTTATTATTTTTATCTCTCTTCTTCTCCTTCTCCTTCTCCTTCTTTCCTTTCTATTCTTCTTTCTGTTTTTCTTGACCTTTCTTTTACCTTCTTCTCTCTTCGTCTTCTTCTTCCTTCCTCTCTATTCTCTTCCACTTTTTCTATTTTTCTTTTTCTTCTTCTTGCTCTCTCTTTCTCTTTTTGTAATCTCTTTTCTTTTTCTTTTTCTTGCTCTCTCTCTCTCTCTTCTTTTTCTATTTTTCTTTTTCCTCTTCTTGCTCTCTCTTCCTCTTTTTTCAATCTTTTTTCTTTTTCTTTTTCGTTTTCTTCTTGCTCTCTCTCTTCCTCTTTTTCTATTTTTCTTTTTCTTCTTCTTGCTTCCTCTTCCTCTTTTTCTAATCTTTTTTCTTATTCTTTTTCTTGTTCTCTCTCTCTCTTTCTCTTCCTCTTTTTCTAATCTTTTTTCTTTTTCTTCTTCTTGCTCTTTCTTCTTCTCTTTTTTTCTTCAATCTCTCTCTCTCCTTTTTTCTTAATTTTCTTACCTTTCACTTCGATTTTCAATCCTACAATTTTTTTCATAAATCGCTTTAAATTCGTTCTTTCTAAAGATCTTCTTCCTCTGTTTTCTTTCACCTTTTCAGCATTTTTATATTTTTCCTTTCTTTGTTTTCGCCTCATTTTCACTTTCCTTTTTTACATTCCAACTCTCTTCCTCTTCTTTTTCTTCCTTTCATCATTTTAATCTTCTTCTTCTTCTTCTTCTTCTTCTTCTTCTTCTTCTTCTTAAAATAGAAATATCATCATCATCATCATCATCATTTTTATCTTCTTGTCGTCGTCATTAGCCACGCTCATGTTTACTCTTTCTTTCTCAAACTCCTTACTCATTTTCAAACCGTCTCCCCATCATCCCCATCACTTCCCCACCCCCGAATTCTGACTCAATTAAATAAAATCTGCCCAGTTTAATATTTTATTTTTATCTTTATTTTTTTAAATCAATGAACTTGAATTAACCAAGACTTTTCTTTTATCGTCTATTCGCCTCTTGGGCCAGCTGGGTTCAGTAAGCTCGTTAACCATTTCCAACTCCTCACTGCCTTCGTTTCACCCCCAACCAACCAACCTCTCTCTCTCTCTCTCTCTCTCTCTCTCTTCCCAGTCTCCCACCCCCCTTTCTTTATCTACTTATCGCTTATCTCTTCTTAGCCCTTCTTACTTTCTTTCTCTCTTTCTTACTTCTTCACTTGAATTCATTTACTTTCTCGAAATAAAATTCTCAATTTCACATCATCGAAGCAAATCTCTCAACCGATTATATCGACAAACAGACATGAGCATGGATCAGTAACTCCATAGTCTGATGAAATTTTAAGTGTATAATGTTCCATCAGTGTGATTAATATACACCACTAAATAAAAGAGATTATGTTGGAAAATAAATATTTGTTTTTTAAAGTATTTTTTTTTACTTTTTCATTATTAGGTTATGGAATTACAAACATTCACACACACACACACACACACACACACACACATATGCACTCACACACTTGTAATCGATACCCGGATTCTCCAGATGAATTCTTATTTTCAGTCGGCTGGTTTCTCCATTGGTTGATCCGAAATATAGTTTATTTTGGCCAAATATATTTTATTTTGGCCATTTAAGGCATTGTATATTTGGGATCAACCAAAGACACCTTTAAGACCAGGTGGTTCAATCACAAGTCTACATTCACAATAGAAAACTTATAAAACTGTACAAATTTGGCTAGCCACGTGTGGAAATTGAAATCAAAATATGGAGAAGACCCAGACATAACGTGGAGTATAGTGAAAACTGCCAAGCCTTACATCGGTGGCAAAATACGTAGAAAGAAAGAAAAGTTAGAGATTATGCTATTCCCAAACAAAAATGAACTATGAATGAACGAACAGAAATTATGACTAAGTGTAACCATACTAAAAAATACCTATTAGGTTCATACAACCATGGATGAAAACGTTATAATTACTTGTAATTTTAAAAATTGCGCGTTCAAAAAATTCCCTGTCACGTGAGCGTTCAAAAAAAAAAACACCTTTACGTGAGCGTTCTTAAAAAGGAGTGTTCATTCCTCGAAGCCCTCATAAAACAAAATCCATTAAAATAGAAGTGGCCGAAAGCGCTGGGGGCAATAAAAATTATTTTTGTCAAAACAAAAATCTCATCAACAAAAACCTTGTATGAAAAAAATTCGACCAGCAACTCTTAGGAAACTACTCCTAGCTTGTACCACAAAAGCTTCATAATGGCAACACCTACATCCAAACTAGTGGTATTAGCATGGGAAACCCATTAGGTCTTACTTTCTCTAACTTTTACATGTAATGTATTGAAAACAAAGTGTTTAATACAACTGATAAATCAGAAATTTACACAATGTATGTTGATGACATTTTTTGTTTTGTCAAAAACTAAGGACGAAATTATAAATCTAAAATCAATTTTTGAAAAAACTCAGCGTTAAAATTTACATATGAACTCATGATTCAAAATCCCATTCTTTGATGTTAATATAAAACTAAAAACTAATAAACTTACCAGTTACCTGTAGAAAAAATCCAACAGTACGAACTCTTGTCTTCTAAATCTTAATAGCCAATGCCAGGAAATAAATAAAATAGCAATTATAATTAACTTCTTAAATAGAGCACACCAAAATTCCTCTTCACAAAGGATATTTTTGACCGAACTCAGTCAAGTGTCCTTCGTGATACACGCCTGGGCAATCATTTCTCTTTCGAGACATGACTGACTGGGCAGAAGATTATCCCGCAGTAGGTTACCATTGCTTTCTGCGGTAGACTGGTTGCCGACCAAGGCTATAGAACCCCATCTGGCCTGTTATTTAACCCATAACTGGAAGGAATAGACGGATTAATACCTTTCCCAAGGGTATTTGCGCGTAAGTGAATGCAATGAATTCGGCTGGAATTCGAACTCGGCTCCCCGATTTCCCGTTCCGAGCCGATATCCAATGCACCACAACGCATATCCCGAACTAAAACACGCAAAACAAAGATTAGTCAACAATAATTTCCCCAAATACATCATTGATAAACAAATAAAATTATTCTTACAAAGAATACACCAGTAATAAAAATACTACACAACAAAACATCGATATATTTGACTGCAATCAGATGAAGAATAATTATAAACAGAACGAAGTCACGATGCGAAGAAATTTTTCCCGCCATATTTCTGCCGTAATTCCTGATTACAGAAAATTGATTACCTTAAATGTTGTCGCCACTAGTTAAAATAACCCCATCAAATCTAAACTAGCGATAACCAATATAGTGAATGAATTTGAATGCCAAATCAAACATTGTGTATCTTGTCAGAAAACAATTACCTATATTGGGCACACTAGTACCTCCTTGAAAAGATGCCTTACGTGTCACTTATCAAACCAAAGTGACACACAAAAAACATTTATTAACGCATAATTTACAAGAACCTTTAAGAAAGATTCTGATCGAAAACACAAGAATTGTAAATCACAATATCAAAAGACATCTAGCGATTAGAAAGGCTCTATATATCAAACACTACTCTCCTAGCATCAACCTTACATTATTAAATAGTGGAAATGGAGTATTAAAAGTTTTAAAACAGAAAAATGCTCAGCGATTCCCAATCACACCCGGAAATGGAGGCTTGAAATAAACATTCTTTTTTTCAAAAACAAAACAATAAAGAAATTACTACGTAACAGTCAAATCATGAGAGGAATAATAACAACATCATAGCTATAAAATCCTTGAAAATGGCTATAGAAATGGCTGAAAGCATTTAGGACGATAATTATGAAAAATTCTTATATTCCTTATCTCCAAGAAAACGGAAAAATGTTAAGATGCAGTAAAAAACTTTGTAAAAAAATCGGCCGTATTCAATCATATATATATATATATATATATATGATTAATGCAATCATATATATATATATATATGATTAATGCAGAGAGGTTTGTAACTTAAAAAGGTTCAAACCGACTTCGAAGTTTCGTGAGGGTACCGTTCTGGTGTTGCCATTCGTCAGGACTGGGTTTTAGATCTGCTATTCCCCGCATTAGACCTATTAACGCTCTATCTCTACCCCAATATCAAGCACATTCCGATAAGAAAACATGCTTGCCAAAAAAGTATATATTTATTATTAGTCATCGACATACAAGCATATTTCGAAGCATTTCAGCTCATCAGTGTAAACAATGTATACACATGCCAGTCACTGAAAGAACTCAATTCATTTCTGAAGAGTCACGCATATATCGCAGAGGTGGAAACTGTTTTAAAAATTTTCTTCTACAGAGAGCTCAATCGAAGTGTTAGCATAATATATTATTAGTCATTCCCATACAAGCCTGTTTCGATGTATCACAGCTCATCAGTGCTGCTAGATACAACCATTGGCTTCTGGCCGGAATCAAAACTCGACCGATTTGGTGTCAGCCGGTGCCGCTACCCACGAAGCCATAGGCGCATGGAATAATATATATATATATATATATATATAACGGTTATATAGACGGTTTTTATTATGATAGAGGGAATTAACTGTTTTATCACAGGTTATAATCCTTTAGCGTGACAGGAGGGACTATATATATATATATATGTGTGTGTGTGTGTGTGTGTGTGTGTGTGTGTGTGTGTGTGTGTGTGTGTAAATAAATACACACGTGTCTTTATTATAATAGAGAGAATTAGCTGTTTACTCAAAGGTTATCTCCACCCCACCCCCGAATATGACAGTAGGGATTATATATGTATATATATGCATAATTATGACTGATGGTTACGTCTCTGTTCCCATATATATATATATATATATATATATATGGTAGTATTTTATTTTCAGTATTATTTTGTACTACTTCTAAGATATATATATATATATATATATATATATATATATATATATATATAACAGTATTTATTATAATAAAGAGAATTATTTTTATTCAAAAATTGCAATATGCCTGTTCATTGTGTAATCATATTTTTTATCTTTCCTTCATTCCCTTCTCCAATTCACTAAGATAAATTTATTTTCTTTTATTAGGCAAAAAAACAATTTTGATCGCCACAGATTCTGTCAAAGATGTCGGCGATGTGCATAGAATAGTGAATACGCTGCTGGAGTTAAACTAAAATAGATAAATGATCCTGTCGAAAAATTTTATCGCTAAAATATGAAAAGAACAAAGAAAGTATAAATAAAACATATTTGACTTGAGGCAGGCGACAGACAAACCGGAAGCGTTTAGTGAATACTTCCGGCATTAGTAAACAATTTACAAACACGCGCCAAAGTTCGCCCCAAGTCACGCAAGTTTTTTATTTGTTAAAACTCGAGAAAAGGCCAGCAGCCATTGCACGGAATTCAACTCGACGCCATCTTATTTAACCACCGGAAATATTCAATATTTTGCCGTTTTATATGCTGTTCTTTTATTTTATTGAAAATGATTTAATACTGATTTTTTTTCTTGAAGTAAACGATATTTGAATTGAAAATTATAATTTCTGCTTGTCTTTCTCTATGCAATGCTGAAAATTACATGCATATTTTGAGATACCTTTGTTAAAATACGTTTTTCTTTTTATTATAAATTTTTTTAAATATTCTTTGCAATTGTAATGTAATACGAAAGATTAAGTCCATATTTTTTCACAAAACATAAATAAAAGTAGCATATTTTCTTTCTTCGCGTTTTGGAGGCTATTTGCTTAAAGATCCAGCAGCCGAGCCTGTGCAGGCAGAAAGAGCATTTCCTTCGCTCCTTACAATTACTGGAGAGTTTGTGAGTGTAATTTTTTTTCCTTTTTATTTCACTCTTGTGGAATTATATGTATGCACCCCCCCTTACATTTTAATATTTTTTTTCATCAAAGTTTACTTTTAAACGAGTTCCATCTTCTCCCAGTTTTGTTTTGTCCTTTTTTTGGCCCTTTATAATTAAGCCAACGAAGTCCTTGATAAGTGTTGGCCGAAACGTTCCTCGAGTTTGGGATAATTATGGCGTCTACTTTATTTAAGGATATATATATATATATGTGTGTGTGTGTGTGTGTGTGTGTGTGTGTGTGTGTGTGTGTGTGTGTGAAATAAAATAAATTGCAAACATTATGTCTGCTTATTTTTAATAAAATCCGTTAATACTCACGGATAATCTTTCACGTATTATAATTGAAAGATGTCAGAAATGAGCTGTAAAGATATTATCATTCATTTCTCAAGGTACCCAAGTACTTTCAACCTCTTTCCAAGATCATCTTCAGGGTGTGAGTTATGGTAACAAAAAATAACCGCAAAACTGAGTTACTAAAAACTACTGTACTTGGTACCTTGAGAAATGAATGATAATAATATCTGTCAACGTTACATCTCATTTTTGACATCTTTCAATTATAATACGAGAAAGATTATCCATTAGTATGAACGGATTTTTTATTTAATCTGACATGTCTAAAAGAAAAATTGCTGCCAAAATACACAAATTATATATATATATATATATATATATATATATATATGTAGTAGCAGTATAGCCCGGGGATGCTCGGGTGTAATGAAAACTATTATATATATATTATCGATTTTCTGCACTATTGTAAGAACTGCAACCTTGAAACTTCTGAATATCGTTTCTTATGTCTTTGTCTATGAGTGTATCAAATTTGATTAAAATCGGACCACTCCTTCTATAACCCGATTTTTTCGATTATCGATTTTCGACATTTATCGGGGGTACCTCGACACAAACCTAGCTAAGAACACTCGCAGACGCTTATAGTACAACTGAGCAAATTTTCAAGAAAATTGGTTCAGCCGTTTCGGAGTCTATAGGTAACAGATACACACACACACAGACACACACACACGCACAGACAAAGTTCCATTTATAAATAAGTTTAGATTATATATATATATATATATATATATATATATATATATATATATATATATTGTATCGAGGCAGCAGATAATTTTCTAAACTTATACTGTTAAATATAAGAGACAATAAATGTCTCTTATATTTAATCACGAGCCGTTATAAACATCGTATTTTGGCTTTAATTTCAGGAGAAAAAATTCACCAACATTTGGATAATTTTTTTAAGTTGGTTCTAAGCTTTCGGCTCACATGAGCCATCTTCAGAGAGGTTCAAAGACTATTTTATCTTGTGTTAACATAAAACTTTGCTAAGCAACGGCAACAGTTACCAAAAATAGCAAACGCAGTTTGTAAATTTGTAATGCGGTTCTATGACGTCACACCGCGTGATAGCGCGATATGTTAACCGAACCATATATTTAGATGCAATGTAATGTGTTATGACCAGATTTAAACGTGATTTCATTAAGTATGTTGTTTGGATTTAATATAGATGACCTCCAATATATTTAACAGTATATGTTTAGAAAAAAATATATATATATAGTACTGTGCGAAAGTATTAGGACAAGAACTATTTTATCTTTTATGAGGCATATTGACAGAAAATAAACAATTTAATTAAAGTAATTTTATTTGATTTACTCAACAAAACCTTTAACAAGAAAAAAATACTTGTTACAAAATTAATTTATTATTTAGTATAATAGCCTTTGCTTTGATCACAGCCTTCATTCTGTCAGGCATTGACATCACAAGCTTCCTCAATGTATCTAATGGTATCTCCTGCCAAGCAGCTTGTATTTGTTCTCAAAGTGTGTCTTGCTAAGCAACATTAAATTTATCAATTTTTTTATCCAAAATATCCCAAAGATGTTCAATAGAGTAGTTTCAAAACAATTTGATTAGTAGAAAATTGGAAAAATGAAATATAACTTCTTTTTAATACATTTCTTTTACACCTAGTTTTAAATAATCAATATTTATTAGCAATTTACTTGGCTTTTCACCCTGTATTTGAATTTCAGTGAGGTTTTTAGGAAAATCACCCCTGTCCTAATAGTTTTGCACACTACCGGTAGTATGCAAAAGTGTTAGGACAGGGGTGATTTTAAACTTTATTTTGATGCCTCATAAAAGATAAAATAGTTCTTGTCTTAATACTTTTGCACACTACTATATATATATATATATGTGTGTGTGTGTGTGTGTGTGTGTGTGTGTGTGTGTACTTGAATTTTAAAAAAATGTCTCTGAATATTAGTTTATTAGTTCTTCATAATTGTGTGTAAATCATGATTGAAATAAATTTTCCCTGAAATCTATTATAATTACAAACACTCATAAATGTTTTAAATTTTATTTTCAAAAAACTGATATATGTATATGTAAGTATCACTGCGACAGCAGTAAATATGTATTAGAAGCTGAATAAATATATCCGTAATTATTTAACTGAATCTTTGATCTACTATTTTCAGTGCATAATGCTTGATCAATATGATTATTGTTCAATATTGAATTCACTGCATTGACAAGGAAAGAAATATTTGGAAAATATGCTTTGGACTTAAACTAGTATCTATCTATCTATCTATCTATCTATCTATCTATCTATCTATCTATCTATCTATCTAAGTCTGTTCATATCTATCTATCTATCTATCTATCTATTATATCTATCTATCTATCTATCTATCTATCTATCTATCTATCTATCTATTGTTTAATTGTGATAATATCTAGCGGCAAGGTCGTTATTTTCTTAGTGGTTGTATTGATAAAATGCGTTTTGGCAAATAGGTTTTTTGTCGTAAAGTGCTCAATATCGGGGTGGGGATAGAGCGTTGATAAGCAAAGAGTTTGTCACTTTAACCAGTCCTGACGAGTGAGAAAATCATAATGGTGTCTTCACAGAACCTCGAAGTCGGTATGAATCTGCTCAGTTAAATAGACAAACACTTTATATATATATATATATATATATATATATATATATGAAATCGTTTCACCCCAAGCAAGCCACTAATGCCACTTGGGGCTCTATAAGAGCAGTGCGAAAGGTTGTTACTCTCAATATAGAATGTGTACGAGAAGAATGTGTATAGTAGTGCGAAGAGAGTTACGTGAGAGTAAAGTGAGAGTTACGTGAGAGTTACGTGAGAGTAAAGTGAGAGTTACGTGAGAGTAAAGTGAGAGTTACGTGAGAGTAAAGTGAGAGTTACGTGAGAGTAAAGTGAGAGTTACGTGAGAGTAAAGTGAGAGAAGCAAGATTCAGTGGGAGTGGGAGTGGGAGTCGAGAAAAAGATAAGAAATGATGAAAGTCAAGGAGATAAGAGATGGCGATTGACCGTTGCATTTCAATCTTTAGAGATCATGGCCATCAGGAAAGCAAGTAGACGGAAGGGAGTTCCATCAACGGGAAGTGCGAGAAAAGAAAGTTATAGAAGAAAAGACGGCTGCATTTACCTATTTTGACAATAAAAGGGTGGGACCTGGTCGCCATTCTAGTTGCTCGAGTAAATTCATGTAGAGGTGGCACCAGGGAGCTAAGGTTGTCCGAGAAGAAACCGAGAATATATATATACATATATATATATATATTACGGAAATTAACGAAGATTAACGAAACTTGGTTATAAACAACCAACAATTTGAAATGATTTGTTTAAATATTATTTTTGATCGATACTCGTATTTAAGTAGATATTCTGTTTATAATCAAAATGTATTATATATTTATTTCTACCGGCCTGATTATTTACAATAAATTTTTGTTACGAAAATGTGTGTCATTCGGCAGGATTCGTCAATTGTGTTCGAGAGGTCTAAGACGCGCCAGATCACATGGTGGCTTCCTCTATGTGGATAGGGGTCGTAGGTCCGAATTCTGCCGAATGACACACGCTTTCGTAATAAAAATTCATCGTAAATAATCAGGCCGGTGGAAATAAATATATAATACTGTTTGATTATAAACAGAATATCTACTTAAATACGAGTATCGATAAAAAATAATGTTCAAACAAATCAGTTTATATATATATATATATATATATATATATATATAATTTGTAAACGAGTTATTACGCGACCTAAATTTCTACCATGTGGTGTCTTCAGGCGGTTTGCAATAACTGATTTTATCGTTTTTTTTAAGAACGCTCATGTGACGGGGATTTTTTTGAACGCGCAATTTTTAAAATTAGAAGAATTTATAACGTTTTCATCCATGGTTGTATTAACCTAATACGTATTTTATGGTATGGTTACACTTAGTCATAATTTCTGTTCTTTTATTCAATAATTCATTTTTGTTTGGGAATAACATAATAGCTAACTTTTCTTCCTGGCACAGTCTACATATTTTCCACCGTTGTAAAGTTTGGCTGTTTTCACTATACTCCTCGTTATATCTGGCTCTTTTCTATATTTTGGTTTCAATTTCCACACGTGGCTAGCCAATTTTGTACAGTTTTTTTAAGTTTTCTATTTTGAATGTAAACTTGTGATTGAACCACCTGGTATTAAACCTGTCTTTGGTTGATTCCAAACATATTTTGTTTTGACCATTTAAGTCATGTACTTTTGTCTTGTAAATGACTTCTTTTGTATTATAAAGTCCTTGAAGTAAACATTTATTTTTGTCCCTGCAGTTGCATTCTTTATTAATGATCTTGTTTTTTACAATGCTATCTAAATTTCTGACGTTTTGTTTCTGTATGAAATTTTCTAAATTACTAGTACATTTATAACTCAATTTGATTGTATTCCTATTAAAAACTTTGTTTAATTATGAACTTTTTAAAGAAAGTGTTTATCGATCAGTTTAAAAAATATTTGTCCTATTTTCGTTTTTACATCAAAGTTAAATGGTGCGTTGAACCAGATAATGTACATCAAAGGTGCCGTTATTTGATTCTTTAATCCCTGCTTTACCATTGTGGAAAAGTATTGATTTGCGGCAATGTAGAATTATATTAATCTGTTTAGATGGTATGTTTATGTACCTTTTAGCAAGATTAAACGCTTCCATCAAACCTTTTTCAGAAATTGATGGGTAAAAATTGTTGTCATATTTAATGAATTTTTATAACAAGAAAATGCAATCACTATATATATATATATATATATATATATATATATATATATATATATATATCGATCCTGTCACGCTCATGGAGAGAGACAATAGCAAAGCAGCGTCGGCTCAATTCATTTGGGTGACAATGCGAAGCAAGGTCAACTCGGTTCATTCTCTTAACTACGAGTCATTAAACGTTAATACTAGTTATAAAAACTTTTACCGCGTGTTTGCTCTTTAGCAGTGCGTTATTGTTAAATTTATTCAATAAGTATGTCTTCAAATAGTGAAGAAGATATATATATCCTCTCTATTATAATAACGACCATTGTGTATATATATATATATATATATATATATATATATATATCCGAGTGTATAAGGAACGAAGAAAAATTTATAACTTCCAAAACATTAATTTAAAACAGTACTCGATCTATAATATAGAGCTGTGAATATTTATTATAAATTATATTTTAGAACATATGCAAATTTTTATATCCACTACAAATTGCACATTTTGTTTCGACATTGAAATTACAATGTCTCATCAGGTGGTGTGGAAAGGAATGGAAAGCCTCTTTTCTTATATTTGGCGAGTTGTGTGTGGGATGTTGGGTGGGGCGGGTTAGCGATAAGAGAATAAGTCTTGTAAATTGTCCGTTGGAATTTTGAAAAAAGTGGGGGAAGGGATATATAATTGGTTAATAAAAGTGTCAGGAATTTTGTAAACAGATTTAACATTAGAAGATGTGATATAGATTTTATGGTCTCATAGCTAGACTTTATTCTTTGGGTTTATTAGAGGGGGAGAGTAAGGAAGTGTGAAGGGTGGGGAAGGATGGGATTGAATCTATCTTTAATGTTTATTCGTACAACTATAGAATATTTTTGTATTTAAACACAGTTTTTATAATTAATCTAATTTTGCATATTTAACCTTAATTCCGAATTTTTTTAAATCCCTTTTTTCTATAAAACTTTAAATTAGATCACAGTTTGTGGTGTGGTAAAATTTGATGTAAGAGTGTTGTTAATACTATAAAGGTTTATCGTCTCTAAGGGGTCCTAGCTTTGGCTTTTGTAGTATTTTTTAGCATGATTGTAAGGTTAGTTCTTTAATGTGTTTGCAGTTTAATGTGGTTTCATGCCTCTGGTTTAAAAGTTTGTTATCATTCATGTATTTAATTATTTCAATTTTTTCTTGAAGACAAAGGAAATATGGTTTCTGCATTGATTTAGATGTTCTTACTTGTTTGGGGATTTCCATGTAACTTTAAGTGTCTTATTTTCGTTTTTTAACTTCCAAACGTATTTGGAAAGAGACATATTTTGTTTTCCTTTGTTATTGAAGGATGAGAGGTGATTGTAAAAGCGCTTTTTAAATACGTTCATGTTGTTTCGGATATACATTTTTTCATCTTTGGGATTCTCCATAGATGAAATCGAACATATATATATCAGGGATTTCGTTAAACATTTATTAGGAACTGGGCATTGGTTTGGGTTTCTACAGTTACAAAGTTTGTTATTATGTGGCAGACTGGTATTAGTGTTGGATTTATTTTTATTGTGTGCTTTTAATATTTTACTGTTTTGTACTTTAATTATTTTTTCTAGATTGTTGGAGCAGCTGTAGCTTAATTTCATGTATTCCTATTGAATATTTTGCTTAGGGGGTTATTTTTTGGAAAATGCTTATCTATTAGTTTAAGAAATTTATTTCCCAGTTTGAAGTTAACTAACAGATTAAAAGGTGGGTTATACCATGTGATTTTACTGTTTCTATTTTTTTCTTTTTGAGCTTCTGAATTTTTCCACAAAGTTAATTTTGGATGATTGATATCCGCTGTCTTTAAGAATTTTATTATAAATTACTTTGTGCTTATCGAATACTAGCAGTATAGCCCGGCGTTGCTCGCGTGTAATGAAAGCTTTAAAACTAATCCATGGTCCTGGAGCTCAGACTCTTTGGACGTTTGCACGAAAGACTAAAAAGCAATAGTTGTTTCCAGTTAAAGCGAAACCGTAAACCGAAAGAAACATGAATGGATGTAAGTCAAATTTTGATTTCCTGGTATCGATATCAAATAAGTTTTTTTCGTCGTAAATTGAATTTTGAAGGCTAAATAAGTCCTCTGAGTAAATGGTATCATGTCTGAGACTAAGAACTACAATTATACCTACTGAGAGCCAAACCCGAAGCAAAAATTAAAATAAAAGGGCTGAAAAAAATACAGACATACAGGCAGATAAACAAATACACACACAAACATCTTGCCTTTTATATATATATATATTATAGATTTTCTGCACTAGTGTAAGAACTGCAACCTTGAAACTTCTGAATTTCGTTTCTTATGTCTTTGTCTATGAGTGTATCAAATTTGATTAAATTCAGACCACTCCTTCTATAACCCGATTTTTTTCGATTATCGATTTTCGCTATTTATCGGGGGTACCTCGACACAAAACCTAGCTAAGAACACTCGCAGACACTTATAGTACGACTGTGTAAATTTTCAAGAAAATCGGTTCAGCCGTTTCGGAGTCTATAGGTAACGGACACACACACACACACACACACATACACACACACAGACAAAGTCCCATTTATAAATAAGTTTAGTTATTCCTCCAGTCCCGCTCAGAAATATGGATTATTTGTTATTGTTTTTTCTGGTGTTTTAATGTGGTAGTTTCATCAATATATATTTTGAAGTCATTTTAGACGGCATATCGATATTAATATTTTGCCATCACATTTGACGACACAGGACTCTTCCTTTCCTTTCTGGCAACTTATCGTGTTCATAGAGTATCGAGAATTTGAAATTACAATTCAGAAATTCCACGTTGTTGTGCATGTCACGTGGTCATGGGTAACCAACTTTTACTTCATTAAGGGATGATCAGCGACACAGATTCCTCCCCGCCATTTTTCAGTCGGAACAAGACTCAGTCTAGACAAGAATTGAAAGAAAAGAAAAGAAAGAAGAGACCGTGAAACGCAAAGAAAGTGTGTCCATTAATAAATTATTTATTTGTCTGATTTAACATTCAACATTGAGGGCCGTGTCACACATCCCGTCCTAAAAAGAAAAAAAAAAGCGGCTATTTTTCTTAAGCACAAGATTTAAGCTAGATACGGGATAAGACGTCAGCGAACACATGATCAACACCTTTGATATAGCGTATATCATGGTTATGTTTTTTCAGCACCAGATTTGTGGCAGACATGAGATAGAACCTGGGACGAGCACTACTGTTTGCGACTTGCCTTGTCCCCGCCAAAAAAGAGCCCGTATTTGCTTAGCATGTAAATCTACTGCAGTTAAAATGAAGGAGAAAGAAAAAGCACTTACCGCTCTGACGTAATCCGTCCTCGGCCAGATAACATAAAAGAATAAGGGGGGACTTGCATTGCATTTTTATACAATAAAGATGCAGTGCATTATGGGATCGGATGAAGACGCAAAAGATTATGGGTATATGGACAAATATAAAAGCAACTAATTTTTCCCAGTGCGGGGTGCTTGGAGTTCACAGTTGGCGGCTGAAAAGTCTGTTAGTGCGTTTCTTCTGTTTTATTTTTCATCTCATGTAAAAAAAAAAATGCTAGAGGATTATAATCAATATAAATTGTAATCGCTCTTCCAACGAGCTTGACTCACTGGTACCTCCGCAACAGGTGTTTACTCGTGCAACCAGACTGGCAACTGGGTCTCACCCATTCACAGTTAGATCAGCCAAATGCAGACGACAATTCTACTCTTTTAGCTTCTTTCCCCGCACTTCCAGCTTATGGAACTGGCTTCCTTATTCTTGCTTTCCTGACGGCTACAACATCCAGGAATTTAAATGCAAGGTCAATTCTCATCTCTTAAGTACTTGACCCTAGTTCTTTCCACACTATCATTTATATCCTTTCCTTTCTCTCCACCTTTGCAACTGTCATCACACCTGTATTCCTATCTTTCTCTTGCTCCTTTCTAACTGGTTCGTCCTTTCCCTCATTCTCCTCTAATCTTTTTACTCTTATGTAGCCCCCTGCACATCAGTGGCGTTACCGCCTTGCTCAGGATGATACGATAAAAAAGAAAAAAATAGGTTGGCTAGATGAAGACACATGTAACTCAAAATGTTACAAAATTAATAGTAGAGATAAATTTCTTTTCTCTACCGTGGAATAATTCTTCTGGTGGTTGTTAAATCTTGGGAAAATAACTGACAGGGTGTTCGATATTATCCTTGTCCATATTATTATCCTTGTCCACTTGTAACAACAGGCGCCGATACCATCATCAACTCGTATCGACAGCAAGGCTAATGGCTGAGTAAAGTATGAAGCTTTGAGGACAGGATTTGAACACAAAGCTTTGATTTGATCAAAAGATTGTTGACAGAAGAGAAACAAATCGAAGTTAGTCTTTTTCTTTAGAAGCATTTAAGCGGTAAAATTACATTTAAGCGGTAAAATTACATTTGAGAAAATCTTATGAAACTCACGATAATAACTCGCCATGTCTCAAGACGTTTTTTCTTATTGGCCGAGGCTGGATATTGTATAAAATCTTATGTTTTTTATTCGATCGGAGTTACTTGAAATTTTGCATCGATGTTGGCTGTGACCTCGGAATTATAGAGTTTAAGAACTTTCTCGTTATTTTTCCTTGATTCAGATGCAGATATAGACATGTAAACCAGAAATATAGAATCGATCTTCCCCCTTTTGAAGTAGGATCTTATGATATATTTTTTAATCATTTCACCCCAAGCAAGGCAGTTTTACTGCCATTGTTGCGCAAGAGGTTGCATAGGGGAAAGTGATGAGAAAGAGGGATAGTTTATAGGTGATGTCAGGAGAGGGTAATAGACGGATGGAAAAACCGGTGTAATAGGGGGTGGAGTGGATGGAGAAAAGGGCTTGAGAGAAAGGATGCGAGTTAGTGATATCGGAGATGTCTATTGATCTTACATTTAAATTCCTGGAAAGTGTAGCCGTCGGGGAAGCAAGTATACGGAAGGGAATTCCACAGGTGGGAAGTGCGAGAAAAGAAACTGTTAAGAAACATTTTATCGGTTTCACAGTAAAAGGGTGGGACCTAGTTGCTAGTAGCTCGTGTAAATTCATACATAGAGGTCACCAGTGAGCTAAGTCCATTGGAGCAGAAGCCGTGAAAGTATTTGTAGAAGAGGTACAGGAAAGCCACGTCACGCCGGTGAGAGAACGACTGCAGCCGAGCTGCCAAGTCGGTATCGATTACATTATAGATTCTCCGTTTGGATTTTGTCAAGAATCCCGAGGTGAATAGCAGGGGCACCGGACCAGATGTGGCAGCAGTATTCAATACACGGGCGGATGGCAGATTTATATATGTGCAGGATGGATTCAGACGGGGAACACCTTCTGGCCCTACACAGCGAACCGACCTTCTTAGCGGATTGAGCTATGGATTTGATATAGTCATTCCACTTGAGGTCTGCTGAGAGTGTGAGGCCAAGGAGGCGTAGTATTTTGCTCTCAGAGAGGCTAACCTGATCCATGCTAATGGTTGAGGGTAGGAGCGATTGCCTATGATGGTTAATAGCAGCTTCGTTCCTGGAAGCATTAAAACTTAAGAGCCATTTCTTACTTCAGTCCACCACAGATTGGAGGTCCTTCTCAAGCTCGGCAGGGAGGTTAGTTTTGTCAACCTCAGTAGATTTTTGATCGAGACGAGAGTAAACGGTGATGTCGTCAGCGTATATGCCTATTTATATGACACGTTTGATTTCATACGGTAAAGAGTATCTATAATATAACTGAGACTGCTTACTTTTCTGGCTATCTTGTAAGGACCATGGCATCGAGTTTTGAGTGGATTACTGTCTATAGGTAATAATAACCCTTAGACTTTGTCACTAGCGTTAAAACTTCGATCCACTGCTTCTTCCTTCTATCGATTCTTCATTTTTGAGATTCTCGCGAGCCAATTCACTTGCTTCGATCAACCGAATCTGAAACTTGAGACAATTAGTCTAAGAGTTCTTCATTTTTCGGATATTCCTGTAACCAACTTTCTTTTAATAATTCCAAGAAACCAAATATCCGAATAAAATCTCCAGTGGACTGAATCCTAATGATCATATTTTTCTGAGTGTAATAAAATCCCTCCAAGACGCCTTGGAACTGTATGTTATAAGCGTTCGACCGAATCGGAGTTATTCTTAGTTGTCTAACCACTTACTTAAATAGTTTGGAGCTAAACTTTTACCATTGATCTGAGTGTATGAAAAAGGATAAGGGCTTTTACTATTTTCCCAGCTGAATATTCCTTAAGGGTATTGCTTCTAGGAATCTACTTGAAGCACACATGATTGTTAAAAGGTCCTGGTTTACCAACTTACTCTTGAGTAACGGACTGACACAATCTATAATTACACGGCTAAAAGGTACCCTTAAAAGCAGGAATGGCGTATAAAGGCGCAATTGAAATTTTCTGGTTAGGCTTTTCCACCGCTCAGCAAATATGGCAAGTCCGTCAATGTTCAGATAGGTCTTTCAGGATTCCAGGCTTATAAAAATGTCTCAGAATTTTATCATATATTTCTTTATGTATCGTGTCATTTCAGGACGTGGACGATCATGAAGCTTCACTTATCCCTATGTTTTGTCGCTCTTAACAATTTTCCTATTAGTATCTCTCCCAAACTTAGCTCCGCCATCCACTTGCTCAAGCCCATCAAGTATGTCTCACGTTGCTTTCCCCGGTCTCTCTTTCCCTCTATCCGTCCTGTGAGTATTACACTCTCCAAGCCCTTCTTCCTCATTACATCTCAGAAACCTCAGCTTTCTTTTCCTGATGCTAAGTATAAGTTTCCTTTTAGTTTGCATCCACTCCAGAACCTTGTCGTGGCCCAGTCCATGTTATCCTCAGCACCTTTCTGTAGACCACATTTCCTTTGCTTCAAGTCACTTCTTCATCTTTGATGAGATTTTCTATCATAGAAGGACAGATAGTACATAACAGTCAGGTAATTTTTTATTTTTTTCCAACGAAATCTTCTTGTCTCTCAATAGTTTAGTTCAGTTTAGCTTTTGAAATGCGTCCTCCACTATGTCAGTGTGCTTTCACAAGTTTTATTTATAATCAGTTAGCCTGCCGAATGAATTCTTTGAACTGCTCTTACTATCTCTGGTCCATAGGCTGAGGAATGACGACTTGATAGGCCACTACCACGACCTCCGATATATATTACCAAGACCTGTTCTATGATTAAAGTTGACTTGCTGACGTCACACTTAGTAGAGTTCTGTTTTACACGGCGTCCGTGAGCGTTGACTTATTTTCAGAACCAAACAAGCCTTTCCCTTGTGTGGTACCAAATTGCAAAGGGAATTATAAAAAAACAGGCCATTAAAAGGGAGAATTTTACTCCAAGTCTATTTAGCAAAGTGAGTAGTTAAAATTTTAATCACCATTTATTTCAAAAGGCGCTAAAATCAAAATTTGTTAAAAAATTAGTTTTGCCGTAAAAGCACTTTGTTTATATCTTTTAAATTAATACATTAAAATAAGTTATTAGTTTTATTTCTTTGAATAAAATTGAAATAAAAATTATCATAAAAAATATCTGAATTAAAAAAAATAAAATTTAAATATGGCTATTCATTCGTAAGTATTTTTTTTCGAAATGTTTTAAAAGTTACACTGAAGCCGAAAAAAGTTGTTACACGCTATATTTTCTAAAAATATTTCAATTAATTTTTTATTTATATTTTATTTCAGAAAATAGTGTTTTCTTTTCAATGAAATGTTTAAAAACTCTTAGAAAACGAAAGTAAAAACTTAACTTTTCTATACTTGCAACTTTATGAATCATTTTTAAACATGAAAAAATATTCCTGAATTAAATTTTTTTCATTCTTTTTCTTGTATTAACAAAGACTAAAAAATTTATTTTTTAGTCAATTTTAAAAGAATTTGTTTTATTTTTAAGGTATTTTATTTGAAAACTCTGTGAAATTATTTCTTAAAGTTAAGTCACTATTACCGAAAATTTAAACTCGAAATGAAAATGATGATTTAAACTTTGTTTAAACCTATTATTTCTGAATAAGTTTTTATTTATTTGAAACATAAAGGCCTAAATCACACCACACTTGAATTTTAAAACCTAATTTTTAAAATATTTAATTTTTAGAAAATATTCAGCACAAAATGAACACCCTCAAAAAATATTTTCCAAACATTTTTTTCCTATTTTTGATAATTTGAATGTTAATTACCGATATTAATCCATAGAAATAAATTGGAAATAAAAAAAATTAGAATTTTAACTGAAGAATAATTATTTTATGATTGGTTTAAGGTTTTTTAATCCTTAAAAAATTAATTAGTAAGTAAACAATAAACATTAACTAAAAAAGAGGTTTGCAAAAAATGATTATTTTATAAACAGTTTATCATAAATGAAATAGAAACATTACTTTTTACTTTTAAATTAAAAATATGAAAATTTAAGTGGTGTTTGTTAAATCGTTTTTAGAATTTAGACGAATAAACGAAAATTTTGTCTCTAAAACTGTGTTTATTTACAAACACGACCGACAGTCAGTAGTCAACAATGATGTTTATTGTTTATATTTTCTTATTAATTATTGTTTTTCTTAATTTTAATTTAAAACTAATAAAACCAGCATAAATCAAAACGTGTCTTATTTTTTCTTGTTACATTTTAAAAAGTTTTAAAATCTTTATTAAAAAAACGACTTTGTGATTATCAACATTGTCATGAAGCGAGAGACACGGTTGCTACGCTGATTCATGGCTCTACTCCTGTGACGTCACGTTTCATCGCTCAGCCCTTGGTAATATATATCGGCGGTCGTGCCACTACCCACTCCCACTAAGCTACGACATATGAAGATCTCGACTTTCTCATAAGAACATTGTTTTCAACGACGTATCCAGTTGGAAATACTATTCCGGCAATGTGTAATTAAAAAGCGGCGTGTTTTCGGGATAATTCTCCTGTTTTATCACGAGCTGTCCCCTTGATAGGGAAACATCTTTATCTCTCACGAGACTATCAGGAAGACAATTAAAACTCACGTCGAATTTTTTAAAAGTTTGGGATAGATCGATTGTCTCGTCTATTGCCCCACAAAATTTCTATTTTCTATTTTCCCCTTTATCCTGTACTCGAGTCACGGTACACGAACAAAATATGCGAGGGTTCTCTTCATCGATTTTCTCCCTGTCTATTGAGGTGACCGTTTCTAGCACTTCTTTGATATTAATGATTACCTTCCCACCAGCTAGTTCGTTCCCAAACAATATGGATACGCCTTCCATAAGCAATCTTCGAACAAATCCAACAATAGGTCCCGACATTAAATCTAACACAAAGTGAACACAATGTAGAAGGATACTGACAAAACCATTTCTTATGCCTTGGACAATAATAAATTCGATCGTGCCCGAATTCGACCCACGCGGCAAAAAAATTTTCAAAATTAGGGACTGCGTAGTTACTGTTCGCTGGCACGCTAACATGCGTATAATTCCGACTGAGTGATTCCCGGACACGATACCCCAATTTTATATCTTACGAATTTGCAACACAGGGAGGATATAACCCTGTTATATTACGGGAGGGGATAAACAGGGAAAGAATAGTGCAAGAAATAATTCTTAACACTGAGGAGATATGAATAGCGATATATTATACCTCCGTACAATAAACCTAATACACGTACACCAACGAACAGTTAACAAGAATAACAATCAAGAAGACAATGTCTCTGTATAGAACGTATGCGTCCGTCTTGTGAAGAATGCTTCCGTCTACTGACGTATAACTCTCGTCTAAGGACGATGGCTCTCGTCTAAGGACGATGGCTCTCGTCTAAGGACGATGGCTCTCGTATAATCACGATGGCTCTCGTCTAAGGACGATGGCTCTCGTCTAAGGACGATGGCTCTCGTATAATCACGATCACTCTCGTATAATGACGAAGACTCACGTATGATGACGAAGACTCTTCAGTTCGTTCTAGTATCGATCATTTATAACCCGGGTCATACCTATTCCTGGGTAGGACAGGATATTTCAGTACAACAAACACCCTGGTGGAAAAAGAAGAAAAGATGGGTTTACTTAGATAGGAACCTAAACCCCATCTCTCCCAGTCGAGTGAGGAGGTCAATGCTTCTGGAACTTGTCTTTTTTTACAGTTGAGGGTGCTGACCCTACGCAAACAGCTTTATACTCTAGGTGAGGTAGACTGGTTGACAAACAAGCCTATAGAACCAAATCTGTCCTGGTATTTTACCCACAGCTAGTGGGAGAAGAAAATATATTTCCTAAGAGTATCTGTGCGTAAGTAAATGCAACGAATTTAACAGGAATTCGAATTCAGCCGATATCCGATAATCACACAGGGCAGAAATACTCCCACAAGACACTAGAAGTACGGATCTATGTTGATTCTGAGGCCTTATAGGGAGAGGAATGAATGTATAACGTCGTCCTCACACAGAGCAGAGATACTCCCACAAGGCACTAGATGAACGGATCTGTGTTGATTCTGACGCCTTATAGGGAGAGGAATGAATGTATAACGTCGTCATCACACAGGGCAGAGATGCTCCCACAAGCCACTAGATGTAGGGATCTGTGTTGATTCTGAGGCCTTATAGGAGGATGAATGAAGGTATAACGTCGTCATCACACAGGGCAAAAATACTTCCACAAAGCACTAGATGTATGGATCTGTGTTGATTTTGAGGCCTTATAGGAGGATGAATGAAGGTATAACGACGTCATCACACAGGGCAGAGATACTCCCACAAGGCACTAGATGTAGGGATCTGTGTTGATTTTGAGGCCTTATAAGAGGATGAATGAATGTATAACGTCGTCATCGCACAGGGCAGAGATACTCCCACAAGGTACTAGATGTATGGATCTGTGTTGATTCTGAGGCCTTATAGAAGGATGAATGAATGTATAACGTCGTCATCACACAGGGCAGAAATACCCCCACAAGGCACTAGATGTAGGGATCTGTGTTGATTCTGAGGTCTTATAGGAGGATGAATGAAGGTATAACGTCGTCATCACACAGGGCAAAGATACTCCCACAAGGCACTAGATGTAGGGATCTGTGTTGATTCTGAGGTCTTATAGGAGGATGAATGAATGTATAACGTCGTCATCGCACAGGGCAGAGATACTCCCACAAGGTACTAGATGTATGGATCTTTGTTGATTCTGAGGCCTTATAGGAGGATGAATGAATGTATAACGTCGTCATCACACAGGGCAGAGATACTCCCACAAGGCACTAGATGTAGGGATCTGTGTTGATTTTGAGGCCTTATAAGAGGATGAATGAATGTATAACGTCGTCATCACACAGGGCAAAAATACTTCCACAAAGCACTAGATGTATGGATCTGTGTTGATTCTGAGGCCTTATAGAAGGATGAATGAATGTATAACGTCGTCATCACACAGGGCAGAAATACCCCCACAAGGCACTAGATGTATGGATCTGTGTTGATTCTGAGGTCTTATAGGAGGATGAATGAAGGTATAACGTCGTCATCACACAGGGCAGAGATACTCCCACAAGGTACTAGATGTATGGATCTTTGTTGATTCTGAGGCCTTATAAGAGGATGAATGAATGTATAACGTCGTCATCATACAGGGCAAAAATACTTCCACAAAGCACTAGATGTATGGATCTGTGTTGATTCTGAGGCCTTATAGAAGGATGAATGAATGTATAACGTCGTCATCACACAGGGCAGAAATACCCCCACAAGGCACTAGATGTAGGGATCTGTGTTGATTCTGAGGTCTTATAGGAGGATGAATGAAGGTATAACGTCGTCATCACACAGGGCAAAGATACTCCCACAAGGCACTAGATGTAGGGATCTGTGTTGATTCTGAGGTCTTATAGGAGGATGAATGAATGTATAACGTCGTCATCGCACAGGGCAGAGATACTCCCACAAGGTACTAGATGTATGGATCTTTGTTGATTCTGAGGCCTTATAGGAGGATGAATGAATGTATAACGTCGTCATCACACAGGGCAGAGATACTCCCACAAGGCACTAGATGTAGGGATCTGTGTTGATTCTGACGTCTATAGGAGGATGAATGAAGGTATAACGTCGTCATCACTATTGATCGCTGCAAGTACCATGATGTTAACTCCTCCGGATTGTCCTCAGATTGACACCCAAACATTCTAAAATGTTCTTATTGAAGATTCCGGGGCGAATGCCAAGAAGTACAGCATGCTGTTTCCTACTTTTTGGAGTGAATAGCGTCATGTATCGCTTTTTCGCATATATGTCGCCCAACGGACCCTACTATAGTGCGTAGTCAACAAAATCAAAAACAAATAACGCGAAGTTGCGAAATTTAAAATATAAAATCGCGACAATTTGCCTATCGCACCTTCTATAAAGATTATATTGCAAATGTATCTTTTAATATCTATTAATATCTATTTAGGCAGCAAGCATTCTTTTAAATATCTTTCGTTAAATAAAAAGGAGAAAATTTAATTAATGTTATAGATTTTTTTTTTCCCCCAGTGTTCTTGAACTTTTTCGTTTGCTGACCGTAAGGAAGTACAAAACTGTCTCGAGCGCTTTCGGCCATTTCTTTAGCCATTTTCAAGTTTTTTTTTTTACTTTTCTTTATTTGTGTGTGTGTATGTGTGTGTGTGTTGGGGGGGGGATATATGAATAATTATTTATAAACCAGTGCAATGTTATAATAATTAATGACAAAATGGGAAAAAATGTGTGACACGATTCTGCCTTTAGAAACTTATCCAGTTTGACATTAATTTTCCTTTTATATATATATATATATATATATATATATATATATCCGAGTGAGTCTAGAATGAGGAGAGAAAAAAGAAAAAAAATTTTCCGTCCAAAACATTAATTTAAAACAGTGCTCGATATATGATGCATAGAGCAGTGAATATTATAAATTATTTATACGTAAACATAATTTATAATATATATATATATATATATATATATATATATATATATATATATATATATTACAAGTTTCGAATGAATCCGGAATATGTGTCCAATCGCCCAATCATATAAGAACTTAAAAAATATCTTGAGAGTTCTGAAGAGAAAAAATTAACAAAAAACTAATTTATTATATTTTTAATTATAATGCCATATCACAGCGTCCAAATCGATTTTTTCATTTCATTTTAAAAATTATTCTTTGTGAATCAAATAAAATAATCAAAGCTAATCCGTCCGACACACAATCTACCCGCCTTCCTTCTTTCTCTCTCTCTCTCTCTCTCTCTCTCTCTCTCTCTCTCTCTCTCTCATTCTCTTTCTCTCTCCTTGCGCGCGTGTGTGTGCGTTGTTTTTTTTTTCAAGCCACACCTATCCCACACGGACGGAGAAAAAAATCAGAATTCCTGGTGAGACCCTCAATTCGGAATTGTCAGAAGCCTTCTTCAGTGATGACGCCCAGACTATGACAGGTGCCAACAGAGTTTAGGCAAAACGCTTATCGATTTTGACGGCTAGTTACTTTTTTCTTTTATTTTTTTACATAGGAAACCATAAAAAAGTATCCATAAACGAACGTGGATTGCTGTCGACCATCTTTACTCTACCTATCTTCCTACTTACCAATTGATTGATTTGGCTGGCTATCAATTTATTTATTCTCATTTATATATATATATATATATATATATATATATATATATGTGTGTGTGTGTGTGTGTGTGTGTGTGTACACGCACATGTTCATATTTCGCAAGCTAATGACACTCGTATATCATTATATCTATCTATATATCAACCTAACTAGATAGCTCATTCTGTTCATATCCATCTATATCAGTCTGTTCATATCTATCTATCTATCTATATATATATATATATATATATATATATATATATATATATACTAGCATTATAACCCGGCGTTGCTCGGGTGTATTCAAAGCTTTAAAACTAATCTATGGTCCTGAAGCTCAAACTCTTTGGCACAAAAAACGTAGGTTGTTGAAAGGTTGATCTCGAAGCCGTAGAACTTATTAAAATGAATGGATGTAAGTCAAATTTTGATTTCTGGTATCGATATCAAATAAGTTTTCCGCCGCAAACTGAATTTTGAAGGCTAAATAAGTCCCCCGAGTAAATGGTATTATGGCTGAGACTAAGAACTACAATTATACCTACTTAGAGCAAAACCCGAAGCAAAAACCAAAATGAAAAGACTGAAAACCTGATCAGACCCGATAGGATGTCGGGGTATCAATTTCCGATATCGGGAGGGATAAATAAGTAAAAAAAAAAGGTAGCTAATCACCTGACCGGACGTCTAAAGAATATTTTTATGAAGTTTGGTGAGAATCGGATAGAAATTGTGGATTTGTATAAATTACATACAGGCAGACAGATATATATATATATATATATATATATATATATATTGGGCGTGTATAATGATAATATGCACATTAAAAAGTTTACCTTCTTCTCACCGAGCGCTCATAGCCCAGAGGTAGAATCACCGATGAAATCCTGTGCTCATCAATCCTGTGCTCATCAGTACGGTTAGACACCGATTGCCTTTAACCCAGGATTAAAACCGACCGAATTGGCGTCAGTCGGCGATTCTACCTCTGGGCTATGGGCGCTCGGTAGAAGAAGGCAGACTTTTTAGCGTATACATTATTATTATACACGCCAAATAGCCAAAGTGCTCTAATTCATTACGGAATGAGCGATGCGTACATGCCAGAGTAGCTACTGGTTTTCAGTCTACCATTCTTCCAGAGTGCTCAATCAGGGTGTGAGAGCGTATATATATATATATATATATATATATATATATATATATATATATATATATATATATAAATTTGGAGTGCAACAAAGAAAGAATTTAAGAAACGATTCTGACGTTTGATTAATTTGTCAGATTTTTGTGATGTGGGTCTCTCCGAAAACTCATCAGTAATTTCAATTACAAATCGATGTCTCTGGGGTCAGACAAATAAATCTTGTTTAAACATATTTATCTATTTTTCAATAAAATGAAAATTACATTAAAAAATAACTACATATATATAAAACATGAAATGTAAAATTATACTTTTATTTTATATTTTTAATTCAATTTCTCTAAGTAGGCATTTGATTACATCACTTAGTCTCCTCCATTGTTTACCTTCACTTACGAATTGCCTCAGTAACATTTTAGGGCGTTCTTAAATTTACAATTCTTGAAAACTTGACTATATTATACTTGTTTATGAATCTTGTAAATTGAAATTCTTACAGTTAACTTGAGAAAGTCCATCAGGAGAAGAAACGGTTTTTGTTTATATTTATACTGCCTTTTTATGGATATGTTTTTTATTTATATCTGATATTTTACGCGCGTGCGCGCACACACACACACATGTACACTACCGGCCATAATTATTAGGCCACCCCAGTTTTTTTAAAAAGATGATGTATTTCCTACTATTTTTAGTATTTATTGTCAAGTGGATAATTCTAAATGAAAATAGAAAGGTTCTTTTCTTATTATTACTTTGCAAAATTTTACAAGGCAGCCAGGAAGCCTTTGCTTCAGTCAGCCAATTAGAAGAGACTAGCATGGGGAAGAGAGCACAAAAACTGGACATCAGAACAGTTCATTTGATGCACATGTTATTGTGTAGTATTCACAAAGGAACATTTATTTTATGTTATGTGTTTATGTTCTCTGATAACCTTAATAGCATAATCATTAAATGAACAAAGAAAATGGCAATATTGATACATAAGTTTTTAATAATCCATTCATATACATGTTTTTATATATATATAATTTATAAAAGATTTTAGATTATTACAATGAGTAATAGATATTTCACCGCGTACAGATGTTATTATCGCGGCTCGTCAGACCCAATCCGGACAATCTAAAATATATATATATTATATATATATATTATAAGCTTATTTATAAATGGAACTTTGTCTGTGTGTGTGTGTGTGTGTGTGTCTGTGTGTGTGTCTGTGTGTGTGTGTGTGTGTGTCTGTTACCTATAGACTCCAAAACGGCTGAACCGATTTTCTTGAAAATTTACACCGTTGTACTGTAAACGACTGAAAGTGTTCTTAGCTAGATTTTGTGTCGAGTTACCTCCGATAAATATCGAAAATCGATAATCGAAAAAATTGGGTTATAGAAGGAGTGGTCCGATTTAAATCAAATTTGATACACTCATAGAAAAAGACACGATATTCAGAAGTTTCAAAGTTACAGTTCTTACAATAGTGCAGAAAATCGCTAATATATATATATATATATATATATATATATAAGGCAAGATGTTTGTGTGTGTGTCTGTTTATCTGTCTGTATGTCTGTATTTTTTTCAGCCCTTTTATTTTAGTTTTTGCTTCTGGTTTGGCTCTAAGTAGGTATAATTGTAGTTCTTAGTCTCAGCCATGATACCAAAATTCAGTTTACGACGAAAAAATCTTATTTGATATCAATAGCAGGAAATCAAAATTTGACTTACATCCATTCATTTTTCTTTCAGTCTACGGTTTCGCTTTAACTGGAAACAACTATTGCTTTTTAGTCTTTCGTGCCAACTTCCAAAGAGTCTGAGCTCCAGGACCATGGATTAGCTTTAAAGATTTCATTACACCCGAGCAACGCCGGGCTATACTGCTAGTATATATATATATATATTAGATTGTCCGGAAAGTTCATGACGATGTTTCGTTGTTTCTGTTCCAAACACTAAAACACGACTAATTACTTAATTCGTGTCAGTTTTACATCCCTATGAAAATGGAAAATGATAAAGTGCATTTTAGACATTTCATGCTTTTTTTTTTTTGATGACCGTCAGTGCCGTGCTGAGCAACATGCTCCCCCCCCACCGCAGAAGGCGCCTTGCGGGCCCTCTACCCGCAAAATGCAACCTACGCCCCCACCGAACATACTGAGCCACGACATCTGCTATATTACCATGGTAATCGGAAGTCATGATAGAACCCACAATAAATGGTACTTTAAACAAAATAACATTCTCTCGGAACGCAGATATTCCATGATGACGAAAAAAACTGAAGAAATCGCGGAATTGGCGTTTTGAAGCTATACATTACGAAAGTTTCCAGAACTTTTTGCTTCTTTTTTATGTTGAAACAGATATCTATAATCTATTTCTCTTTCAAGTTCATTTTCTTTAATTACAAATGATTTGCGGCCTATATATATATATATATATATATATATATTGTCATCCGCAGATGTGCAGTTGATGATGGCATAAAGCATGAAACTCCGAGTCGTGCTCTAAAGACAGAGAGAGAAAGCGAGACAGGTTGATAGATGTCTATTTCAACATACAAGTACGATAATAATTTTCCAATTAATCCTAATAATTATTTTGTTAATTTTTTTTTTTATTACAATAGATCTGCGGAGCCAAGGTGCCTTGCGAATTCCCGGGGCTTTGCAGCCACTAGAGAACTTGCGCGCCCACCCCTCGCAATGGCGAGATCTGCGGGGACCCTAAGCACTGCCCGAATGACCGTAAAGGCAATAATGCCTCGCAAGCAACAGAAAAGGTTATGCGCTGTGTATCGTAAAGTTGCTTTAGATACGCTAAATTTAGAGTCGGTGATTGTAGCTTTATTGATGAAGAACGGTCAAACAGATTCTTCCTACAGATGATGACCAAATCGCGACATTGATTAAGAATAATCCGCATTACAAAACGCGAGAAGTGAAAGAAACACTGAATTTATCAAAATGATCCATCTATGAGGACTTAGTGAAGCTTGGATACTCAAACCACTACGATATTTCAGCACCACCTGATCTGAGAGAAAATAATCTTTGGGACCGGTTATGAGAAAGAAATCCTTTACAACAATGTTCAGCGAAATAGATGCTGAGGTAAGCGAAATGAGCCAACTTTAGTCACCCCCAAAACAGGTCTTCATCCAATTAAAGTTAGGCTGTGCATGAAAGTCATCTGGTGGGATTGGAAAAGAATCCTGTACTATGAGCTTCTGCCAAGTAACCAGTCAATTGATTCTAAAAAGTACTGCTCTCCACTAGACGAATTAAATGAAGCAATCTATCGGGATAGGAAAGGAATCCTGTACTATGAGCTTCTGCCAAGTAACCAGTCAATTGATTCTGAAAAGTACTGCTCTCAACTGGACGAATTAAAGGAAGCCATCTATCGGGATAGGAAAGGAATCCTGTACTATGAGCTTCTGCCAAGTAACCAGTCAATTGATTCTGAAAAGTACTGCTCTCAACTGGACGAATTAAAGGAAGCCATCTATCGGGATAGGAAAGGAATCCTGTACTATGAACTTCTGCCAAGTAACCAGTCAATTGATTCTAAAAAGTACTGCTCTCAACTGGACGAATTAAAGGAAGCCATCCATCGGAATTTGATAGGAATCCTGTAGTATGAGCTTCTGCTATAACCAGTCAATTGATTCTGAAAAGTACTGCTCTCAACTGGACGAAATAAATGAAGCCATCTGTCGGGATTCGGAAAGTAATCCTGTACTATGAGCTTCTGCCAACCAGTCAATTGATTCTGAAAAGTACTGCTCAACTGACGAAATAAATGAAGCCATCTGTCGGGATTCGAAAGTAATCCTGTAGCATGAGCTTCTGCTACAATCCGTCAATTGATTCTGAAAAGTACTGCTCTCAACTGGACGAAATAAATGAAGCCATCTGTCGGGATTCGAAAGTAATCCTGTACTATGAGCTTCGCCAAGTAACCAGTCAATTGATTCGAAAGTACTGCTCTCAACTGGACGAAAATAAATGAAGCCATCTGTCGGGATTCGAAAGTAATCCTGTACTATGAGCTTCTGCCAAGTAACCAGTCAATTGATCTCTTAAAAGTACTTGCTCTCAACTGGACGAACAAATGGCCATCTGTCGGGATTCGAAAGAATCCCGTAGCCTATGAGCTTCTGCCAAGTAACCAGTCAATTGATTCTGAAAGTACTGCTCAACTTCGGACGAAATAAATGAAGCCATCTGTCGGGATTCGAAAGTATCCTGTACTATGAGCTTCTGCCAAGTAACCAGTCAATTGATTCTGAAAAGTACTGCTCTCAACTGGACGAAATAAATGAAGCCATCTGTCGGGATTCGAGTAATCCTGTACTATGAGCTTCTGCCAAGTAACCAACAAATTGATTCTGAAAGGTACTGCTCTCAACTGGACGTAGCAATGAAGCCATCTGTCGGGATTCGAAAGTAACTCTGTACTATGAGCTTTCTGCCAAGTAACCAGTCAATTGATTCTGAAAAGTACTGTCAACTGACGAAGAATAGAAGCCATCTGTCGGGATTCGAAAGTAATCCTTTACTATGAGCTCGCAACCAGTCAATTGATTCTGCAAGTACTGCCTCAACTGACGAAATAAAGAAGCCATCTGTCGGGATTCGAAAGTAATCCTGTACTATGAGTTTGCCAACCAGCCAATTGATTCTGAAAAGTACCGTTTCCCAACTGGACGAAATAAACAAGCCATCTGTCGGGATCTGGAAAGCAATCCTGTACTATGAGCTTCTGCCAAGTAACCAGTCAATTGATTCTGGAAAAGTACTACCAACTGGACGAATTAAAGGAAGCCATCTATCGGGATAGGAAAGGAATCCTGTACTATGAGCTTCTGCCAAGTAACCAGTCAATTGATTCTAAAAAGTACTGCTCTCAATCAGCTTGGATTAAATTACAGCGGAAGCCATCCATCGGAATTTGATAGGAATCCTGTAGTATGAGCTTCTGCCAAGTAACCAGTCAATTGATTCTGGCAAGACCAAGGTTTCTAACTGGACGAAATAAATGAAGCCATCTGTCGGGATTCGAAAGTAATCCTGTACTATGAGCTTCTGCCAAGTAACCAACAATTGATTCGAAAAGTACTGCTCTCAACTGGACGAATTAAAGGAAGCCATCTATCGGGATAGAAAGGAATCCTGTACTATGAGCTTCTGCCAAGTAACCAGTCAATTGATTCTAGCACGCTCTAACTGGATTGAAATAAATGAAGCCATCTGTCGGGATCGAAAGTAATCCCAATGTGCGAGCTTCTGCCAAGTAACCAGTCAATTGATTCTGAAAAGTACTGCTCTCAACTGGACGAAATAAATGAAGCCATCTGCTCGGGATTCGTGCGTAATCCTGTACTATGAGCTTCTGCCAAGTAACCAGTCAATTGATTCTGAAAAGTACTGCTCTCAACTGGACGAAATAAATGAAGCCATTCGTCGATTCGAAAGAATCCTGTACTATGAGTCGCTACAACTATCAATTGATTCAGCGTACCGTTTCAACTGGACGAAACAACAAGCCATCTGTCGGATTTCAGGCAACTTTTTACTATGAGCTTCTGCCAAGTAACCAGTCAATTGATTCTGAAAAGTACCGTTTCAATTGGACGAAATAAATGAAGCCATCTGCCGGGGATTCTGGAAAGTAATCCTGTACTATGAGCTTCTGCCAAGTAACCAGCCAATTGATTCTGAAAAGTACTGCTCTCAACTGGACGAAATAAATGAAGCCATCTGTCGGGATTCGAAAGTAAATCCTGTACTATGCGAGCTTCTGCCAATCCAGTCAATTGATTCTGAAAGTACTGCTCTCAACTGGACGAAATAAATGAAGCCATCTGTCGGGATTCGGAAAGTAATCCTGCAATACAGCTTCGGAAGTACAACCAGCCAATTGATTCTGAAAAGTACTGCTCTCAACTGGACGAAATAAATGAAGCCATCTGCTGGGATTCGAAAGTAATCCTGTACTGGTGAGCTTCTGCCAAGCAACCAGTCAATTGATTCTGAAAAGTACTGCTCCTCAACTGGACGAATTAAAGGAAGCCATCTATCGGGATAGGAAAGGAATCCTGTACTATGAGCTTCTGCCAAGTAACCAGTCAATTGATTCTAAAAAGATTTGAATTAAAGGAAGCCATCCATCGGAATTTGATAGGAATCCGTAGTGAGCTTCAAGCTACAAACAGCTTCAACTGATTCTGAAAAGTACTGCTCTCAACTGGACGCAGTTAAAATGAAGCCATCTGTCGGGATTCGAAAGTAATCCTGGTACTTGCGAGCTTGCCAAGTAACCAGTCAATTGATTCGAAAAGTACTTGCTCTCAATTGGACGAATTAAAGGAAGGCCATCTATCGGGATAGGAAAGGAATCCCGTACTATGCAGCTTCTGCCAAGTAACCAGTCAATTGATTCTGAAAAGTACTGCTCTCAACTGGACGAAATAAATGAAGCCATCTGTCGATTCGAAAGTAATCCTGTACTATGAGCTTCTGCCAAGTAACCGTCAATTGATTCTGAAAGTACTGCTCTCAACTGACGAACAAATGAAGCCATTCGTCGGGATTCGAAAGTAATCCTGTACTATGAGCTTCTGCCAAGTAACCAGTCAATTGATTCTGAAAAGTACTGCTCTCAACTGGACGAAACAAATGAAGCCATCTGTCGGGATTCGAAAGAATCTGTACTATGAGCTTGCCAAGTAACCAGTCAATTGATTCTGAAAAGTACTGCTCTCAACTGGACGAAACAAATGAAGCCATCTGTCGGGATTCGAAAAAGTAATCCCTTACTATGAGTCGCTGGCAATCAGTCAATTGATTCTGAAAAGTAATGCCTCAACGGACGAACAATGAAGCCATCTGTCGGGATTCGAAAGTAATCCTGTACTATGAGTCGTCAAGTAACCAGCCAATTGATTCTGAAAAGTACTGCTCTCAACTGGACGAAATAAATGAAGCCATCTGTCGGGATTCGAAAGTAATCCTGTACTATGAGCTTTGCCAAGTAACCAGTCAATTGATTCTTGAAAAGCACTGCTCTCAACTGGACGACCAGTTGTCATCTATCGGGATAGGAAAGGAATCCTGTACTATGAGCTTCTGCCAAGTAACCAGTCAATTGATTTCAAAAGTACTGCTCTCAACTGACGAATTTAAAGAAGCCATCCATCGGAATTTGATAGGAATCCTGTAGTATGAGCTTCTGCCAAGTAAACAGTCAATTGATTCTGAAAAGTACTGCTCTCAACTGGACGAAATAAATGAAGCCATCTGTCGGGATTCGAAAGTAATCCCAATGCTCTCCATGAGCTTCAAGTAACCAGTCATTGATTCGAAAAGTACTGGTTTCAACTGGACGAATTAAAGAAGTCACTCATCGATAGGAAAGGAATCCTGTACTATGAGCTTTCTGCCAAGGAATCAGCCCAATTACTCCTGAAAAGTACCGTTCTCAACTGGACAAATCAAAGGCCATCTATCGGATAGAAAGGAATCCTACCACAGCTTGCCAAGTAACCTCCAGTCAATTGACGGAAAAAGTACTGCTCTCAACTGGACGAATTATGTTGAAGCCATCTATCGGGATAGGAAAGGAATCCTGTACTATGAGCTTCTGCCAAGTAACCAGTCAATTGATTCTGAAAAGTACTTCACCAACTGATTGAATTAAAGGAAGCCATCTATCGGAGAAAGGAATCCTGTACTATGAGCTTCTCACGGCAACAGTCAACTGATTTAGTGCGCTTCTCTCCACTAGACGAAATAAATGAAGCCATCTGTTTGGATTCGAGCAATCCTGTACGCGAGCTTCTGCCAAGTGCAACGGAACAATTTGATTCTAAAAAGTACTGCTCTCAACTGGACGAATTGAATGAAGCCATCTATCGGGATAGGAAAGGAATCCTGTACTATGAGCTTCTGCCAAGTAAACAGTCATAACACTGATTCTGAAAAGTACTGCTCACTAGACGAAACAGTCGAAGCCATCTGTCGGGATTCGAAAGCATCCCGTAGTATGAGTTTGCCAAGTAACCAGTCAATTGATTCTGAAAAGTACTGCTCTCAACTGGACGAAATAAATGCAGAAGCCATCTGTCGGGATTCGAAAAAGTATAATCCGTACTATGAGCTTCTTGCCAAGTGTCCACACACCGATTCAGCAATTGTTTCCCAACTGGACGAATTAAAGGAAGCCATCTATCGGGATAGGAAAGAATCCTACTATGAGCTGCCAAGTAACCAGTCAATTGATTCTTCGAAAAGTACCGTTTCTCTCAACTGACGAATTAAAGGAAGCCACCTCATTTGGATAGGGAAAGGAATCCTGTACTATGAGCTTCTGCCAAGTGGGGCAGTCAATTGATTCTGAAAAGTACTGTTTCCATCAGATGAAACAATGAAGCCATCTGTCGGGACTCGAAAATAATCCCGTACTAAGAGTTTTCCAAGTAACCAGTCAATTGATTTCAAGAAGTACTGCTCTCAACTGGACGAAATAAATGAAGCCATCTAACAGGATTCGAAAGTGTCCTCTTACTATGAGCTTCTGCCAAGTAAACCAGTCAATTGATTCTGAAATGTACTGCTCACAAATGAACGAATCAAAAGCAGCAATTCAAGAAAACAAACCAGAATTCTCAAACATGAAAGACACTGTTTTCTTCCTTTCTTCCTTAAAGGAGACAGAGGAAGGCAGCAGATAACATATTTGCAGAGCCTGATCAGGTGGATGACGGAACGGGGGTTGCGAGGTGTAACAGAAGAAAACATACTAAGAGCCACCAGGGATAGGGAGACGTGGAGAACCATGATCGCCTACGTCCTGAAGGAACAGAGCACATAGAAGAAGAAGATATGAAAACCTCTTTCTTTTTTACTGCCCACTTTCCTTTCTACTTCTTCTATGTACCATGTCACTTCAGGACGTGGGTGATCATGGCACTCTACGTCTCCCTGTCACTGGTAGCTCTTACCACGCTTTCTCTTGTTAGTCTACCCAAGTCACGCTCTGTGATCCACCTGCTCAGGCCCTCAAAATATGTAATCCGCTGCTTTCTCCTATTTGTCCCTCTATCTGACCTGTGAGTATCAGATTCTCCAAGCTGTCCTTCCTGATCATATGTCCCAAGAACTTCAGCTCTCTCTCTCTCTCTCTCTCTCTCTCTCTCTCTCTCTCTCTCTCTCTCTCTGATGTTCAGTATTAATTTCCTTTTCGTTTCTATCCTTTCTAAAATCTCATCAGTGCTCACATGCTCGACCTATGATATTCACAGCATCCTTCTGTAGAACCATAATTTCAGTTGCTTCAAGTTTTTCCTGCTTTGATGATATTGTCCAGCATTTACTGCCATATTGAAGAACTGACATCACATAGCAATCCAGTACTCTACTCTTTGTTTCTAGCGAAATTCTCCTGTTTCTTAATACTTTACTCAGCTCCTGGAATGCATCCTTGTGCTTTTGGAGCTCAGGAATATAAATATATAGAATCTGCTGTGACCACAAAGTGAGGGGTCAGTTTTTATATTGATTGTACTATGGAACTGATCCCCTCTTTATATCCAGTATGCTTCTGTAGAACCACATTTCAGTTGCTTCAAGTTTTTCCTTCATCTTTGATGATATTGTCCGGCATTCACTGCCATATTGAAAGACGGCCATTACATAGCAGTCCAGCACTCTCTTCTTTGTTTCTATCGAAATTTTCCTGTCTCTTAATACTTTACTCAGCTTCTATCTCTTATCTTTCTTTTTTGCTTCATTTTTACTTCTTTTTCAAGTCCCTTTATTTTCTTTCATTTTTATTGTTCACTTTCTTTTTCCTATCTTCTTCCCTTTCTTTCTTCTTCTTTTTCTTTCTTCTTTCTTACTCGTCTTTATTGGCTTCTTTTTCTCTTTTCCTTCTTTGCCTATTTTCTTCGCGTACGTCTCCTTTTTCATTAAACTCTTTTATTTCTAGTGTTTTTTTTTCTTTTTCATTCTTTCTTTATCTCTAACCGATCATTCTTTCCTTCCGTTATTCTTTCATTCTACTTGATCCGTTTTGACTTTACCTATAGTATCGCCTATCTCACAAGCCATTGTCAGTTTGTTATTCATATGCGACCGTGTGCTTCCTGAGTGTGTCCAAGAATCAAAAATTGTTAAGCTAAACAATTTATTTTATTCTACTCTCTCTCTCATATTTCTTTTCTCTTTTTCTTTCCTTGTCCTCCCTTTTCTACCCTCTAACTTCCCCTTTTACCCTATACCACACCCCATTACCCTATCACTATGTCACCCTGTCACCCTGTCGACTTTATCTTTCAATGAAGTGTTGCGCGCATCCGACTGCCTCGTTTTCATTGACCTACCTTCACTCAAACGACGTCAGCTTAGAATTCGCAAAACATGGCATGACGTCTATCCTCATGGGGAACAAGCAAATCAGGGAGAAAATTATACACAAAACGAATTATTTTTTTTATTTTACATTTTACTTTTCTTGTTTTTCCTTTTTCTTTCTTCATCGTTTTGTCTTTATTTTTGGGAGGGGGGCGTCCTTTAGGAACATTGATTTTGCTCTTGTTTTCATTTCGTTCCCATTGTAATGTTTTTGATGTGTCTCAATAACTTTTCAAGGGACAAAACTTCCCCCACCCACCACTGTGGAAAAGAAACGGGCAGAGAAATTGACAGAAAACACGCAAAAAATATAAATATAAGCACATATATAAATATATTTCATTTATTAACTTGTATATACCTGTGCGTATTTTATATACGCATATAAATAAGAAAAACAACAATCGGAAAACTGTCATTTTTCGTTTTTTATATTGTCTTTACAGATAAATGTTATGCATATGGGATTTTTCACACACACACACACAAACAGATAGATAGATAGATAGATAGATAGATAGATAGATAGATATGAACAGACTGAGATAGATAGATAGATAGATAGATAGATAGATAGATAGATAGATAGATAGATAGATAGAACAGACTGAGATAGATAGATAGATAGATAGATAGATAGATAGATAGATAGATAGATAGAATAGATAGAATAGACTGAGATAGATAGATAGATAGATAGATAGATAGATAGATATGAACAGACTGAGATAGATAGATAGATAGATAGATAGATAGATATGAACAGACTGAGATAGATAGATAGATAGATAGATAGATAGATATGAACAGACTGAGATAGATAGATAGATAGATAGATAGATAGATAGATAGATATGAACAGACTGAGATAGATAGAATAGATAGATAGATAGATAGATAGATATGAACAGACTGATGATAGACAGATAGATAGATAGATAGATAGATAGATAGATAGATAGATAGATAGATAGAACAGACTGAGATAGATAGATAGATAGATAGATAGATAGATAGATAGATAGATATGAACAGACTGAGATAGATACATAGATAGATAGATACATAGATAGATAGATAGATAGATAGATAGATTTTTTCGATTTTTTGTTTGTCAGATGAATTGGGAATTGGGTGTGTCTTGAAACATTTTTAATTTGGTAGATGAATTAGCTGTGTCTTGAACATTTTCTTAGTTTGGTAGATGAATTTGATGAGTCTTGAAATTTTTTTAGTTTGGTAGATGAATTGGGTGTGTCTTGATAAATTTTTTCGTTTGGTAGATAAATTGGGTGTGTCTTGAAAGTTTTTAATTCGGTAGATGAATTGGGCGTGTTTTGATAGATTTTTAGTTTAGTAGATGAATTGGGTGTGTCTTGATACATTTTTGGTTTGCTAGATGAATTAGGTGCGTCTTGAAAATTTTTTAATTTGGTAGATGAATTAGCTGTGTCTTGAACATTTTTTTAGTTTCGTAGATGGATTCGATGTGTCTTGAAATTTTTTTAGTTTGGTAGATAAATTGGGTGTGTCTTGAAAATTCTTTTGTTTGGTAGAAGAATTGGGTGTGTCTTAAAAAATTTCATTTTGGTAGATGAATTGGGTGTGTCTTGAGAAATGTTTAGTTTGGTAGATGAATTTGGTGTGTCTTGAAAATTTTTTAGTTACCTAGATGAATTGGGTGTGTCTTTAAAAATTATTACTATGGTAGATGAATTGAGTGTGCTTTGAAAATTTTTTATTCGGTAGATGAATTGGTCGTGTCTTGATAAATTTTTAGTTAGATGAATTTGGTGTGTCTTAAAATTTTATTAGTTTGGTAGATGAATTGGGTGTGTCTTGAAAATATTTTCGTTTAGTAGATTGGGCGTGTCTTGAAAAACTTTTAGTTTGGTAGATGAATTGGGCGTGTCTTGATAAGTTTATAGTTTGGTAGATGAATTGGGCGTGTCCTGATAAATTCTTCATTTGGTAGAAGAATTAGCTGTGTCTTGAACATTTTTTTAGTTTCGTAGATGAATTCGATGTGTCTTGATATTCTTTTAGTTTGATAGATGAATTGGGCGTGTCTTGAATGTTTTTTAGTTTCCTAGACGAATTGGGTGTGTCTTGAAAGATTTTTAATTTGGTAGATAAATTGGGTGTGTTTTGATAAATCTTTAGTTTGGTAGATGAATTCGGCGTGTCTTGATAAATTTTTCATTTTGTAGATGCATTGGTTATGTCTTGAAACATTTTTAGCTTGGTAGATGAATTGGGTGTGTCTTGAAAGATTTTAATTTGGTAGATGAATTGGATGTGTCTTGAAAATTTTTAGTTTGGTAGATGAATTGGGTGTGTCTTGATAAATGTTTAGTTTAATAGATGAATTGGGTGTGTCTTCAAAATTTTTCGGTTTCCTAGATGAATTTTGTTTCTCTTTAAAAATTATTACTTTGGTAGATGAATTGGGTGTGTTTTGAAACTTTTTTCGTTCGGTAGATGAATTGGGCGTGTCTTGATAAATTTTCTTTTGGTAAATGATTTGGGTGTGTCTTGAAAAGTTTTTAATTTGGTAGATGAATTCGATGTGTCTTGATATTTTTTAGTTTGGTAGATGAATTGGGCGTGTCTTGAAATTTTTTAGTTTCCTAGACGAATTGGATGTGTCTTGAAAAATCATAAGTTTGGTAGATGATTTGGGCGTGTCTTGATAAATTTTTCATTTGGTAGATGATTTGGGTGTGTCTTGAATTTTTTTTAGTTTCCTAGATGAGTTGGGTGTGTCTTGAAACATTTTTTGTTTGGTAGATGAATTGGGTGTGTCTTGAAAATCCTTTAGTTTCCTAGATGAATTGTGTGTGTCTTGAAAGATTTTTAGTTTGCCAGATGAATTGGGTGTGTCTTGAAAATTTTTAATTCGGGAGATGAATTGGAAGTGTCTTGATAAATTTTGAGTTTTGTAGATGAATTGTGTGTGTCTTGAAAGTTTTTTTTAGTTTGGTAGATGAATTGGGTGTGTCTTCTTGAATGTTTAGTTGATAGATGAATTGTGTGTATCTTGATAAATGTTTAGTTTGGTAGATGAATTGGGTGTGTCTTGAAAATTCTTTTGTTTGGTAGATGAATTGGGTGTGTTTTGAAAATTCTTTCGTTTAATAGATGAATTGGGTGTGTCTTGAAAATTCTTTCGTTTGTTAGATGAATTGGGTGTGTCTTGAAAATTCTTTCGTTTGGTAGATGAATTGGGTGTGTTTTGAAAATTCTTTCGTTTGGTAGATGAATTGGGTGTGTCTTGAAAATTCTTTCGTTTGGTAGATGAATTGGGTGTGTTTTGAAAATTCTTTCGTTTGGTAGATGAATTGGGTGTGTCTTGAAAATTCTTTCGTTTGGTAGATGAATTGGGTGTGTTTTGAAAATTCTTTCGTTTGGTAGATGAATTGGGTGTGTCTTGAAAATTCTTTCGTTTGGTAGATGAATTGGGTGTGTTTTGAAAATTCTTTCGTTTGGTAGATGAATTGGGTGTGTCTTGAAAATTCTTTCGTTTGGTAGATGAATTGGGTGTGTCTTGAAAATTCTTTCGTTTGGTAGATGAATTGGGTGTGTCTTGAAAATTCTTTCGTTTGGTAGATGAATTGGGTGTGTCTTGAAAATTCTTTCGTTTGGTAGATGAATTGGGTGTGTCTTGAAAATTCTTTCGTTTGGTAGATGAATTGGGTGTGTCTTGAAAATTCTTTCGTTTGGTAGATGAATTGGGTGTGTCTTGAAAATTCTTTCGTTTGGTAGATGAATTGTGTGTATCTTGATAAATGTTTAGTTTGGTAGATGAATTGGATGTGTCTTGAAAATTTTTAGTTTGGTAGATGAATTGGGTGTGTTTTGAAAATTCTTTCGTTTGGTAGATGAATTGGGTGTGTCTTAATAAATGTTTAGTTTAATAGATGAATTGGGTGTGTCTTGAAAAGTCGGCAAGGTTAATAAAGGTGGTTGTGGCAGGATTTGTTTTTCCTTATTTTTTTAATTTTAAGGAAGAACAAAAGAAAGTGGCTTCCAAATATTTCTGGCCGCTTCGCAAGAACCTCAAGTCTCTTGTATATGCGCAAAACGAATGTAGTCTATCGATCTTTCGTCCTCGGACTCATAATCTTCATTTTCATTCATACCTCAATCCTCCTTCGGCATCGTTATTTTTAATACAATTCCTTTTCTTAAGGAACTTTCTAGGCTTTATTAGGTGAAATTTAGTATTGAAGAATTGACGGAGGTGAGAATATGATTATAAAATTATTTACACTCGGACTATTGTTCTCATCTCTGCCGTTGTTATGAAAACGTTTCGATTGGCCGGCCTTTGGGCATCCGGCCTTCATTACGTGCTTACATCTTTTGAATGATGGTCGAGGCAGACTAACACTTCTTCTTCTTCTATGTGCCTTGTCTCTTCAGGACGTAGGAGATCATGGCCTTCCACTTTTCCCTATACCTGGTGGTTCTGTTACATCATGCAATCCACGTTCTGTCATCCACTAGCTCAAGCCCATAAATCTAGAATATAAATGTATAGAAACTAACATGGCCATAAAATGAGGGCTCGGTGTATATATTGATTATGATATAGAATTGATCCCCCATTTAATACTCATATTATAATTTCTTATAAACAGTTGGCATATATATTCTTCTTCAATGAACATAGGCGACAATGGCTTTCCACTTTTCCCTATCCCTGGTGGCTCTGAGCACGCCTTCTCCTGTTACACCATGCAACCCTCGTTCCATCATCCACCTGATTCTTCTTCTATGTGCCTTGTCCCTTCAGAACGTAAGCGATCATTGCCTTCCACTTTTCCCTATCCCTGGTGGCTCTGAGCACGCCTTCTCTTGTTACACCATGCAACTCTCGTTCCATCATCCACCTGATTCTTCTTCTATGTGCCTTGTCCCTTCAGAACGTAGGCGATCATGGCCTTCCACTTTTCCCTATCCCTGGTGGCTCTGAGCACGCCTTCTCCTGTTACACCATGCAATCCGTCATCCACCTGATTAGGTCGCTCAAATATGTTATCCGTTGCTTTCCCCTGTCTCTTTATTTCGCTTAAAAATCAAGCGAATAATTTACTATTTACTTGTTATATTTTTAACTAAAGAAAATAATTCCAACGTGTTTTATTTTTGTCAGTTTACACCCCATTTTTTCTGCCTTTTTGTTTTTCTTTCGTTTATTCGCCTTGAGTTTCCTGTTGAACTTCCCTGTTTTTTCTTCTTCTTTTTTTCTCTTTCGAATTCCTATTAAGAAATTCATTGAGTAACAAAAACAAAAACAGTCTTTATCACTTTGGTTATTGTTGATGTGATTGTAATTAGTCTGGTCGATTTTCCACGTGAATGTGATATTCGAAGAGAGGCTTAACCTTCGCCTACAACCTTACCACCAAATCCTCACCTCGGTCTGTCAAAGTCCAGTGTCATGCTATAACCGCTGTCGACAACTTGATGTCATCTCCGCTCATTGCTTGCCTAGTCTCTAACTTCTTCCACTTTAATCTGTAATTTCTACTTTCACTTTTGTTATTGAACTCGTGTCACTTTCACTTTCGTTTTCTGTCGTCTAAGTGGAAATATAATATTAAAAAACATCAAGTTAAAATCTACGGTTTAGTCTCAAAACAGTCAAAATGGTGGATGAAGAGAAAAAATTGTTAAGGTCATTTTTTATTATCATGTTCATTATGCATAAGTTGTAGTTTTTATTTATAATAACGGTGGTGATGGTGTTGGTGAGTAAGGCACGGATGAAGAGAATAATAGTGATGATGATGATGATGATGATAGCGGTGGTGATAATGATGATGGTAGTCATGATTATGTTAACAATGACGATGGTGTTAATGATAATTGTAATGATGATGATAGTGATGATGGTGAGAAGTGTGATGATGGCAATGGTGATGGTGGTGGTGTTGGAGAGGATGATGATGACATTGATTAAAGTGGTGGTGGGGGAAACTTGATGGCAGTTGTAATGATGGTAATAATTGTAATGATGATGCTGGTGGTGGTGATGACTGCGAAGATGAAGGCAATTGTGATGGCGGTGGTGAAGAGGAGGAGGAGGGTGACGATGGTAGTTCGGTGGTGAGGGAGCATGATGGTAATGGTGATGATGCTGTGATAATTGTGGAAATGACGATGATGATGACGACGATGGCGCAGAGAGGACGATGAATTCCTCTGTGGTGACCGACAAAAAGAAGAAGCTAAAGCGTTGACAATAACGATTGTATGACATCGTCTTCAACGCCGATGATGATGATGATGATGATGATGATGATGATGATGATGATGATGATGATGATGATGGTATAAAATGGACATAAAATTACAACACTTAGATGATCTCGAACAAAAATTAAACATGATGTGTATCACTATTTAGATTGTTCGGACTCTTGTCCTCATCTTTGTTTCCATTTGTACGACTTTTCGGTCGGTCTACGTTCCGGCCTTCTTCGGGTGCTAAGAATCACTGGTGTATATCATTCTAATTCCTTCTTTTGGTATTCATGAGTTATCTCCCTCTACCAGGACTATAAGTTACTTGTTCACCACTGCTGTAGCCTGGTATTGAAGGACACATGGCCCAGTGGATTTAGATGTTGGTTAGTTCCAGTCACTTAACCCAAAGAGTTGTGAGTTCAATACCAGGCTATAGCATTGGTAAACAAGTAACTTATAGTCCGGTTAGAGGGAGATAACTCATGACTACCAAAAGAGGCTTCGCACAAGGAATGAGAATGATATACGCCAGTGATCGTAATAAAGGGTTTCAGTTCGAAATTCCTAGCACCTGAAAAAGACCTAAGAGTACAACGGCCGAAATGTCATACAAAGATAATAACACTCTAAATTGTAAATATTACGTGATCTCAGAAATATAGACAAATAATGATGTGGGTTGTGGTGCAGGATGTGCATTGTAGGGCAGTGGATATCAACTCGGAACGGTATTGGGAAAGGTATTAATTTGTCTCTTCCCTCCACTTATGGGTTAAATAATAGGACAGATTGGGTTCTATAGTCTTGGGTGGCAACCAGTCTACCACAGAAAGCAATGGCAACCTACTGCGGGATAATCTTCTACCCAGTCAATCATGTCTCAAAAGAGACATGATCGCCCAAAGCGTGTATCGTGTATCACGTATGGCACTTAACTGACTGAATGATGTGGGTCATCCAGAAAAAACAAAGAGGTAACAAGGGAAAAAGTAAAGTATCTTTGAAATTTGACTGGCGATAAAGTCAGTCATTTTTCATTTCTGACTGTGAATACCCATATTTCCATCAAACACCGTTTTTATTTTGCTAATCGAGTTTGAAATGAAGTTAGAGTTTCGTGTTTAAGATAAGTATTCTAATGGATGAGGTTATGTCTTGCAAGAAAGAAAGAAGAAATTAATAAATAATGAAAATACTAAAGTCATGATATGAAGTAAGGGAAATAAATATAAATTGAATAATATTCATAAATGAAAGTTACAATTGATGAGAGTACAAGGAAAAAAAAGCTCCGGCCCAATTTTCATCCACATTGGACAACTTATGAATCGTTTAACCAATCAAAACTTTTAGATGTTCAACCAATCAAAGCGATCGATGCAAAGCCAATTAGAAGCAGGCAGAAGTGCAAAGAGCAACGAATTAAAATAGCCGTCTCAATTAATCGATCAAGTGAAAGAGGAAGTGATGTCAAGTGGTCCGCAGTCAAAGACGGTTGCAGAAGACTGTATAGGATACAGGGTGGGGCTAAAAAGAAAGGGATACGGAGATAAAAACAAGGTTGAAGGAGATGCAAGAATTGGGATGAAGGATGTTTGGCATTGTCGGCAGTTTAGAGATAAGGGTAATGTCTCGCACCTGTGGCTCGAGTTTCAGATCGTAAGATCGACTTGAATTTTGATTGTGTCCGATTGGCTCCAATGTGAGGACAGGAGAGATAAGAGTGACGTGTCTTCATGGACAACCCCAGTCACTCACTATACAACAGGTGTCTAAATCTTGAGAAAGAAAGAATGAAAGAAAGAAAGAAAGAAAGAAAGAAAGAAAGAAAGAAAGAAAGAAAGAAAGAAAGAAATGAATGAATGAATGAATGAATAAACAAACGAAGGGAAGGAAGGAAGGAAGGAAGGAAGGAAGGAAGGAAGGAAGGAAGGAAGGAAGGAAGGAAAAAAAATAATGAAAAGAAAGAAAGAAAGAAAGAAAAGAATAATGAAAAAGAAAGAAAGAAAGGGTTAACTGATTAAATTAAGTGGCATTTCTTGCGTAAGAATAAAAAGCAATTGATTGTATATATATATTTGATAATGCATCTGCATGCACACACTTTGGTAGGTTTTTACGTCCTAACTGAGTCCTGATTGAGCTACGGTCGTGTAGGCGCAACGTGAGTTGGCTAGATAAGTATGTAGTAGTATGACCTATGTAATTATTTATGAGTTTGGTTTGATCAGAAACACAGTTCTTTAATGTGTATTTGAACTCGTAAATAATGTTGGTTCTTTGTAGTTTTGATTTCGCGGATGTGTTTTTATTTTTGATGATAAGTTTAGCTGTTTTTAAATTTTTCATAATAAATAATTTAAATTTCTTGTTCAGGTTGACTAGGGTTGTGTATTCCTTTTTCATATTTCTGAGAGTAAATTTGTTTTGCTTATAGTTGGCATGTGTTTGGCTTTTGTAGATGTTAATGTTATTATTTTATGTGTAAGTTCATTATCACTATTAGTTATTTTAGAAATAGTTAATCTGGTGATCGATGAGGTAAATAGAGAAACCATTGTTAACTAGTATCTGTTTTACATTATGATTTCTTTAAAGAAAAATGAAGGAAGGGATGATTTTCCTTGTGACCTCTTTAAAAAATCTAAACGTGTGTGTGTGTGTGTGTGTGTGTGTGTGTGTGTGTGTGTGTGTGTGTGTGTGTGTGTCCGTTATCTATAGACGCCGAAACGGCTGAAACAATTTTCTTGAAAATTTACACAGTTGTACTATAAGCGTCTGCGAGTGTTCTTAGCTAGGTTTTGTGTCGAGGTACTCCCCGATAAATATTGATAATGGAAAAAATCTGGTGTGTGTATATGTGTGTGTGGTTGAGGAATTATCTATTTATATAAGTGTGACTCTATATGAGTGCGTGGAAGGAAGTATATATTCATATCTATGTGAGATCATATGAACGCGTTCCAGAAAGTATGTATTCAGATGCGTAAGTGAATATATATTTGTATCTGCAACAATACGCGTGTTTCTGCGTCTGTGTGTGAGTGAGTAACCTCCGCCGCTATAACATAATTTTCAGATGTTTCTCTTCCTTCTACTAATGGAGGCTTCTGTATTCTTTCCTTGGTTTCTGTAAACTAGAGAAATGAGATCACAGTATGTGAATCAACAAAGTTTCAAAGTGCAAGGAGCCTCAGAAATACCAAACACATTTTGAACTGTAGCGGGCCTAGTGCTAGGCTAGTGACTTTAAGCAAGGAACAGTGGTAGCTTTCATTAGTTAATAATTCCTATTAAAACTACATGAAAGTATAATGGAAAATATTTACATTACCGTAAATTTACAAAGTTATATAATAAATGATGACCCATCTCAACTAATTTGTCATTCTTCTCTCTTCACATGTCAATCAAGGAAAGTAGTATGAAGTATCGAAAGAAAAAAAAGCCTGTATCACTGAGGTAGCTACAATACACATAGAAAGTGTTCTACGGTATTATTCAGCACAATATCTGGTGCTAAAACAACTGGTGTAGGCGTCAAAGCTAAACTCACAGCCGAGATTGAAAAAGACCTCCAATCCATATTGGACTGGGGTAAAAAATGGCTAGTAAATTTTAATGCTTCTAAAACGAAGCTACTGTCAATTAACCATCATCGACAATCTCACCTACCTCCCATTAGCATGGACCAGGCTTGCCTCCCAGAGAGTAAAACACTACGCCTCCTTGGTCTCACACTTTCAGCGGACCTCAAATGGAATGACTATATTGAATCCATTGCTAAATCCGCTGCTATGAAAGTCGGTTCTCTGTGTAGGGCCTGGAAGTTTTTTCCGTCTAAATCTATCCTGCACATTTACAAATCTACCATCCGCCCGTGCATTGAATACTGCTGCCATATCTGGTCGGGTGCCCCTGCTGTTCTCCTCGGGCTTCTCGATAAGGTTCAGAGGAGGGTCTGTAATGTGATAGATACCGACTTGGCAGACCGCCTGCAGTCTCTCTCCCACCGGCGAGACGTGGCTTCCCTGTGTCTCTTCTATAAATACTTTCACGGCTTCTGCTCCGATGAACTTAGATCACTGGTGCCCCCTAAATACGAATTTGCACGAGATACTAGATTAGCAACTAGATCCCACCCTTTTACAGTGAAACCGATAAAATGCAGCCGTAACTTCTACTCCAACAGTTTCTTTCCTCGCACTTCCCGACTGTGGAATTCTCTTCCAAACGATTGCTTCCCCGACGGCTACAATCTCCAGGAGTTTAAATGTAAGGTCAATAGACACCTCCTAACACACTAACCTGCTCCCATTCTATCAAGCACTCTTCCCATCTGCCCGACCTTCATCCTCGCTATCCTTACTCATCTGTCACCTTTCTCCTGACATTCCCTATGTCTATCCACTCCTTCTCTTTACCTTCCCCTATGTAGCCCCATGCGCAATAGTGGCAGTGGAATGCCTTGCTTGGGGTGAGATGATTAAAAAAAAAAACAAAAAAAAAAACAGATATACACAGAAGAGTACAATAGTTACAAAAACAGAGAAGACAGAATTTACAACAGAGAGAGTAGGGATTTACATCACAATAGTCAATAAAGTAATCAGTCCGAATTTTACTCGAATGACACACAAATATTACGCTTCGAATGCTAGTATTCGTTACTTAAATAGACCATGGGCCATTTCATCATGAGGGTGCTGCAGAGGCGTTAGCCACTCTACAACAAAAATAAACTAAAGTGAATGACTCATCTCAGTTAGTCTGTCGTTCCACTCTCATCTGATATCAATCAAAGAAAAAGTAATTGTACAGTAACTAAAGTATTTAAATTTCTGTAAAGTTTTAATATCGAAGAAAAGATAAAGTATGAACACTGAACTCATCTTGTACGTCGTTATTTTCTCATCAGAGATCAATCAAGGGAAATAGTATGTCTACAATACCTAAATTTAGCGCATCGAGGCAGCAAATAATTTTCTAAACATATACTGTTAAATATAAGAGACAATCAATGTCTATTATGTTTAATCATGAGCCGCTCTAAACATCGGATTTTGGCTTTAAATTCAACGGAAAATAAAAAACAAAAATTCTCCAACATTTGGATAATTTTTTATTAATTTGCTTCTAAGCTTTCGGCTCACATGAGCCATCTTTAGAGAGGTTATTAAGACGGTAACACAATAACAACCACCATCACCGACGATTTTATTTTGTGTTAACATAAAACTCCGCTAGGCTACGGCAATAGTTACCAAAAATAACAAACGCAGTTCGCAAATTTGCAATGCGGTTCTATGACGTCACACCACGTGATAGCGCGAAATGACAACAGGACCATGTATTCAAATGCAATGTAATGTGTTATGGTCAGATTTAAAAGTGATAAATATTTATCACTTTTAAATAAATTATAAACATTTTTGTATATCTAAACTTATTTATAAATGGATCTTTGTGTGTGTGTGTGTGTGCGTGTGTGTGTGTGTGTGTGTGTGTGTGTATCTGTAGCCTATAGACTCCGAAACGGCTGAACCGATTTTCTTGAAAATTTACACAGTTGTACTATAAGCGTCTGCGAGTGTTCTTAGTTAGGTTTTGTGTTGAGGTACCCCAGATAAATATCGAAAATCGATAATCGAAAAAAATCGGGTTATAGAAGGAGTGGTCCGATTTTAATCAAATTTGATACACTCATAGACAAAGATATAAGAAACGATATTCAGAAGTTTCAGGGTTGCAGTTCTTACAATAGTGCAGAAAATCGATAATATATATCTGATCAAAAACCGATATTCAGCCATCAGTATGGCTCATTTTCTCCAATTTTACTCCCGATGGGTAAGATAAGTTTTCATGGACTTACTTAGGTTAGTTTATCCTTGCATGACTTATTTGACTCCGATATTGGAAATCGATACCCCGATATCTTATTGGGTCTGATCAAAATCGGTTTTTCAGCCCTTTTATTTTAGTTTTTGCTTCGGGTTTGGCTCTAAGTAAGTATAATTGTAGTTCTTAGTCTCAGCCATGATACCATTTATTCAGAGGACTTATTTAGCCTTCAAAATTCAGTTTACGACGAAAAAAACTTATTTGATATCGATACCAGGAAATCAAAATTTGACTTGCATCCATTCATTTTTCTTTCAGTCTACGGTTTCGCTTTAACTGGAAACAACTATTGCTTTTCAGTCTTTCGTGTCAACGTCCAAAGAGTCTGAGCTCCAGGACCATGGATTAGTTTTAAAGATTTTATTACACCCGAGCAACGGCGGGCTATACTGCTAGTTTGCTATAAGGAAAAGCAAATAAACTAACATAAAATAACTCATCTCAACTTATATATCGTTCCCCTCTCCTGATTGATCTTTAAAGAAAAATATGTTTACAGTAACTAAGATATTTATTTTCTGTTTAAGTTGCAATAACGAATTAACAAAAAAATGACCCATTTCAATTTGTATATAGTTTCTCTCTCATCACAGGTCAATCAAGGGTAAGTGTATGTCGACAATAACTAGAATATTTACATTAGCGTGATGTTGCAATATCAAAGAACAAATAAACTAACAAAAACTGACTCATCTCAACCAGTTTGACGTTCCTCTCGCGTCAGAGATCAATCAAGGAAAATTGTATGTGTACAGTAACTAAAATATTTAATTTCCATAAAGTTTCAATATCGGAGAGAATAGAAGCAAAAAAAATGACATATCTCAATTAGTTTTTCGTTCCACTCTCACCAAAAATCAATCAAGAAAATAAAATGTGTAAAGTAACGAAATTATTTATATTTCCATAAATTTGAAATATCGAAGCGTAAATAAACGAACAAAAACTGAAACAACTCAACTTGTATAGATTAAAAAAAAATAATGTGTACAGTAACTAAAATGTTTCCATTCCCGTAAATGTGCAATATTGAAAAACGAATAATATAATAAAAAATGACCTATCTCAACTAGTTAGTCATGCCTCTCTCATCACAGATCAACGAAAGGAAATAATACATGTACAGTAGGTACCTCCACCCATTTTCAATATCTAAATTTAAAATGAATTTTTAAAAGTGAAAAAAGTTTTCTTGGAACTTTTATTTTAGTTTTAATTGACAGCTAAATGATTAAATTTACTATTTCCAGTTAGCAAAATACTCTGGTGTATTTCAAACAGAAATTATATTGATTGGAATCTAACATTTTTCAATTCTTTTTTAACCTTTCAAGTTTTCGGCCATTTTTAAGCGCTCGACACATTTATAAACAAAATTTAATTCTCGGTTTTAAAAATCTTGCAAAGTAAAATAATACATTATTTTTTGAAAATTAGCAAACTTAACGTTAAATTAATCTGATTTACAAAAGTATTACTTATTTATAGCGTCAAATTTAGAAGAAAACTATTTTCTAATCACAGAGTTGAACTTTTTGACATGTCCGCCGTATGTTAATCCTCTAAGGCCATTCGTATCATATTTGATACAGTATTTCCCTATAAGGAAACATTTGGTATTTCCCTATAAGGAAACATTTGGTATTCATTGACTGAGCAGTCAGTACTGCTTTCATTTGAAATTTATAAAATATTTCTCTTAAAAAATTTTTCAGGAAAATATTTCTTTCAAGGCTTGTTTTCATACTGTATCAAATATGATACGAATGGCCCTAGAGGGTTAAATGCGTTGACAGGTTGTCAGATTAGGGATAAGATAAGTTTATGGTGATCACAAGTGACATAATTGTACAACTTTTTGTTTTTCGGGTAAGGAGGGGAAACTCTGAAACACATGTCTTTTTAATTTACACATATAAATTAACATACCAAAAAAACGCTTCAAATGCACAAAAAAGATTTATTATTATAAAAATAAAAAGTTAAAACGATTTGTATTAAACTTTTTAATTTTCGATTACAATGAGCGCTTAATTAGTTTATAAACTAAGCCCAACAAATCTTTGAAGTATTTTAAAAAATATTTTTGAAACTTTATAAATTATTATAATTTTAAAAAAATGAAAACAATTCTTTTAAAATTTCATTGTTAATCGAAAAAAAATTTTCTTCAGACAATAATGTCCTTAATTTATATCATTTATTAAAGCAATTATAAACGTATCAAATTAAATAATGTCATAGTTATATTGCATTTTTTATTTTACTATTCGGAGCAGATTTTCAGAAATATAGGAAATTTTTTTCAAAATAATAGATGATTTACATTCCCCAATGAGTACCGCGTTTAACTAATAAAACCAATTATAACAACAAAATTTAATTTCTTAAAATTTTATGAATTTACGTGGAGGGGGGTAAAAGATGTTTTTACCAAGATCTTTTAAATAATAATTTTAAAAAGAATTTCATTCATTTGTAAATAAGTCCTGAAAGTTTCATTAAAAGTCAACAATTATTTGATTTTTACAAGAATTTCGGTTGTATCTCTGTCCGAGGACAGATATGCAATGGAGAAGAATTATACTGAGAGTTTCCCGGTCCCAGGGAACAGAGTTTCGAGGCCTTGCCACCCCACTGCACCGAAGGGGTGGACCTGTGGTCGCCACTGGGGCCAGCACGACTGGCGGTTGGAACGGCTTCAATAATTTTTAGCCTTTTTTTACATGTGGATGATGCTATTATCTTTGTATTATCAATGAGTATGTTACGAATAGTTTAAATTAAATTAAACGCTGTACCTTCGTATTCATTTTTAATGTCTTTAATAAAAGTTGTATAAAAGAGGGATTGGTGTCTAAGCCGCCCCCCACACACACACACATAAATAGAATAATGATAATCATTTTTTGTATATCAAGAATTTTTTTTAAGAAATATTTATGACAAAGTTGAAAAGGTTTTCATGTGACGCGTTTTGTCTCTTAGGACGTCATCAGACAAGTTTTGTTAATGTTAATGCGACTACACATGCGAACAAACGTAAACGACACTGGGAATTTTAGAATTTTGAATTTAGAAAGATGTTGTGGGGGGGGGGGTGCATATAATCTTTCCAACTTCACTTTTTTTTCTTTTTTTTTTCTTTTTTTTTTCTTTCCGCCATATTTGTTATGAAATATCCCCGGTGAACTCCTAATCCTAAGGGACGACGAAACGCATTACATTCTACTTGGTCATATATATATATATGCGTGTGTGTGTGTGAGTGTGTAGGTTTGTGCGTGTGTGTGTTACTTGTGTGTACTTTAAAAATCCAACTTTCGACAAAAAGTAATATTTGCCAAAGAAATGGTTGAATTAATGATAAAGCGCTTAATACAATATTTAAAAAAAACGAAAATATGGAGCAATTTAAGACAAAATAATTAGAATAGCAACATTTCTGTTGCCATCGTCTCTACCAAGATGGTATCATCACGTAACAGGTTATACATATACACTGTCAGCCATAATTATTTGGCCACCCCAGTTTTTTAAAATAAATGATATATTTCATACTATTTTTAGTATTTATTGCCAAGTGGATAATTCTAAATAAAAACAGAATGGTTATTTTGTTATTATAATAAAAACAGAATGGTTATTTTGCAAAGTTATAACTTTGCAAAATTTTACAAGGCAAAGAAGCAAAAAATAAACTCGTCCGAATCACCCAAAATTTTCTTCATTCTTTCATTGATGAAACTGCAATATGGGTGATTATTAAATAATTATAAATTCATTTGATGCACATGTGATTGTGCAGTATTAACAAAATAACCATTCTATTTTCATTTACAATTATTCATTTGGCAATAAATACTAAAAAATAGTATGAAATACATCATTTTTTAAAACACTGAGGTGGCGTAATAGTTATGGCTGGTAGTGTATATATATATATATATATATATATATATATATATATATATATACTATTCTTCATATTCACAATATTCTTCATATATATATATATATATATATGAAGAATTTATTAAAGCTTTTTCGAACATTCAGACCGTTAAACAAAAATTAAAAAATATATTGTTTAATAAATGAATGGAGTGTCTACGCAAACATGGCTATCCACTAAAATAACATTTAGATAGATAGATAGATAGATAGATAGATAGATAGATAGATAGATAGATAGATAGATAGATAGATATCCAAGTATAGGGTAGGCATGGATGGCACAATATTCTTTATCCAAATAAACACTATTCTTAAAAAAAGTGCTCAATACAAAGTAGAACTAATAATATTTATTCAGAAATTATAACATGAATATGTTATAATATATATATATATATATATATATATATATATATATATATATATATATATATATATAGACAGTAGATTATAATTTCTACTTATAATTATGATTTCTCAAATGATTTATACCAGTGGAAATTATAATTTGCTGCTTAATTTTATATATATATATATATATATATATATATATATATATATATATATATATATAGGGATAGTTGTCAGTCCCTAAACGGTGAGGATAATCGAACAAGATTTCCTTAATATAAATTTTATGCCAGATGGAGGAAATATTGTAAACGGGTCTGATGAGATGAGCTGTTCAAGCTCATTAAAATGAACTATAGTTTATAACTAATATGATGTGTTGAGTTTCCTTTATAAAGTATATATATATGTGTGTGTGTGTGTGTGTGTGTGTGTGTGTGTGTGTGTGTGTGTGTGTGTGTGTGTAAAACAGAAACAGGCTTTCCACTCAAATATGAGTATCCATTAAAAATACTAATAATGTTAAACAAATAAAATTCAAATACTTACAAGTATAGGGTATGTATGGATGGAATAATATTCCATATTCAAAGAAACACTATTCTTAAAAAAGTGTTCAATACAAAGTAGAGCTAATAATATTTATTCAGAAATTATAACATATATAATAACATAAATTATAACATATTAATATATATATATATATATATATATATATATAAAAATTATATTTTAGAACATGTACAAATCTTTTTATAGATATCCACTACAAATTGTACATTTTGTTTCGACATTGAACTTCCAATGTCTCATTGTTTTGTAAATTGTCCATTAGAATTTTGAAGAAAGTCGGGTAGGTAGGGGATATAGTTGATTAATGAAAGTGTGTTTTATGACTGGCTAGCCTTTATTCTTTGGTTTTATTAGAGAGGGAGAATAAGGAGGTGTAAAGGGTGGGAAAGGATGGTATTTGACCTATCTTTAATGTTTATTTGTACAACTATAGAATATTTTTGTATTTAAGCGCAATTTTATAATTAATCTGATTTTGTATATTTAACCTTAATTTTGAATTTAAGAAATTACTTTTTTCTTTAAACTTTATATATATATATATATATATATATATATATATATATATATATATATATATATATGGCAAGTTTACAACAATGAATAGCAGAAAACCGGGCAATGATTTTGTCAGAAAGGTTTGTCATGCTTACTTTGAACTGAAACTGGAAAATCAGGACAAATTTTAGGCATAATTTATTGTCGAAAAAATATGTCAGGAGCACTTATGCCAGCAGCTTTGGATAATCGAGCTTCACTTAAGTTTGGTATTCCTATAATCATGGAATCACATCGAAGCCTGTTACTTCTGCTTAATTGACTTTATTGGCCTCAACAAGAAGAAACGAAAATCTGTGAACTATCCTGCTGTCAATCTCAAAATCAGACCAGAACTTCACTCTGATGAAATTCAGATTTCTGCTTTCAAAGGCTTTACGACCAGTGAAATTAAAGAATCAGCTCATGGCAATGTGAATGGTTTCATCAATATGAGCCAGAATGACATGACAATGATTTTGATGGTTTATCATCTGAACCAATTCTGTTCAATAGAAAAGAGCGTAACTTAATCAAGGAATTTTGTTTAAAAAATCGGCAGTGGTCTTAAGTTCAGGACTGAATGAGAAAAATCGCCTGAAGGAAGGAACAAAAGTTACATTTTATCACAATGAATTTGTCTCCTACTTTAATCAAACCAAACATATTGTGACGTCGAAGGTTTTTTGCTGAGTCTTCGTATTTAAAACTATGATGTAAATTCATGGAGGCTATTCATTGATAGCTCAAAGCATAGTTTAAAATTTGTTTTGCTTAACAACACTCATGTACACGCATCAATTCGAATTGGACACTTCGTGACTCTGAAAGAAAAACACGAACACAAAAAGGAGAAAAATGGAAAAAATAAATTAAATAGTTGATGTATGTTAATCTGAAAAGAGTTAACTTTTTACTTGGGCAGCAATCAAGCTACACAAAGTTGCCATGTTTGATTGGTTTATGGGACAAAAGAGCCAACGATCAACACTGGGGTAGAAGAGAATGACCAGTCGGAGTAAAAATAAAAGTCAGAGGAGCAAATAATAATCCGCTGATCCGCTCGTCGCCAGAGGTAACATAATCTCCCCTCTGCACTATATATAATTAGGACTCATGAAGCAGTTTGTGCGTTGTGGTGCAGTGAATATCGGCTCAGAACCAAAAATCAGGGAGCCGAGTTCGAATTCCAGCTGAATCCATTGCATTCACTTACGCACAAATACTCTTGGGAAAGGTATTAATCCGTCTCTTCCCTCCAGTTATGGGTTAAATAGCAGGACAGATTGGGTTCTATAGCCTTGGCTGGCAACCTGTCTACCGCATAAAGCAATGGCAACCTACTTCGGGATAATCTTCTACCCAGTCAGTCATGTTTCTTTCGAGACATGATCGCCCAAGCGTGTTTCACGTATGGCACTTAACTGACTGAAGCAGTTTGTGAAAAAGTTCTTGACAAGGAAGGTCAATGTTTTCACTACATTTGCTGTACATTTTCCGGTTTCAAATTTTAAACAAAGTATTTTGAAGAAACTAACATTCGAAAACTCATTAAGGATGACAAATTCGTCAACTCCGTGTATGAAAATAAATGCCTGGATTTCCATTTGTTGCTGTAGTAAAAATAATGTTCTTGGTCGTCGCAATTCAGACGCGATTCTAGGAAAATTTCGCTGGAAACAAAGAAAGTTCTCGATTTTTATGTAATGCCGGGCCTTTAATATGGCAGTGAATGCTGGAAAATCTCATCAGAGATGAAGGAAAGTCATTAAGCATCTAAAATGTGGATCTACAGTAGGATGATAAGGATACCATAGACAAAACATGTGAGCAACAACGAGTTTTTTTAGAGGATGGACACGAAAAGGAAACATCAGGAAAAAGCAACTGAAAATTCTGGGACATGTAGTGAGAAAGGACGGTTTGGAAAATCTGATGCTCACGGGACGGATGAAGGAAAAGAGAGACAAGGGAAAGCAACGCGTGCCATACTTGATAGACTTGAGCAGATGGATATTGGTGCAGATTTTGAGCGGTATAACAGGAAAGAGGTTGTTAAAAGTTACAAGAGACAGGGTGATGTGGTGGGCCATACTTATAAAATACACAAAACCAAAAACGCATAATACCTCGTTTAAAAATGGAAAATATTCAAAAGTTCCACAATATAATTGTATAGAATACTTTTGAGTACAAATGTGTACTGGTCTAACCCTATTAGGAACAAAAACTAAGTATTAAACAATATATATATATATATATATATATATATATATATATATATATATATATATATATATATATATATTAAGCGAAATTTTACGAAATCCGTTACGAAATGGATTAAATCTGATATACTTTTAATTTATTTAAACACTTTTTGCCTGTGTTTGATCAGGAGGTCCCACGTGGTCGAGTGGTCTAAGACACGTCAGATCTAATGACGGTTTCCCCTAGGAGACGCAAGTTCAAATCCTGCCAGAAGACGCATATTTTCCTTGCAAGATTTCTCGATTATTCAAGCAAGATGTAAATAAATATACTGTTTAATAATACGAAAATAAAATAACAGAGCATCTACTCAAATATTAGTATTCATTAAAAATATGTGTGTGTGTGTGTGTGTGTGTGTGTGTGTGTGTGTGTGTGTGTGTGAATTGTGGGGAAGTTCTCAATCGGACCAAGGAGGAATTCTTATGTAATTACTGCTATTTGGCCAAGTTTTGTGAAATATGTCGGGCTGAGAACTTTTCAGCGCCACACTGTACGGATCTAAAGAGAGAATGTATGCGCACATTAACTTATAGATATCACTGAATACATGTTTGCATATATCAACGCTTGTGTCTAATACTACAGAAGCGTCTGTTCGTTTATATGTCTCTGAAAGTGTGTGTGTGTGTGTGTGTGTGTGTGTGTGTGTGTGTGTGTGTGTGTGTGTGTGTGTCGTTTCTCACCTCCCCACTGATCTCCACGCCAATCTCCCCACTTTGACTGTATAATGTCTTATCTTAACAAAGTCTTTTTAGTTATTTTTGTCGGTCAAACAAGGTTTTCCCGATAACGCCACCTGTCGCCCACATTTGGAACTAAAACACCTTTGCTTGGTCCCTTGTCAGAAACATCGATTCCACATTCTTTCACCAATCGCAAAAACATTTCTTTATCATCAGAATTCTGATGGGAAATCTCGAGATCAAGAGACAGCAAATCATTTGATGCCTTTCTTGGAATATTTAATGTTGTCATATATCAAACATATCATTTGTGTGCGTGTGTGTCTATGTGGCTTATGAATTGTATGAATCTATGAACCTATGAAGTACTTATGAATCGTAAAATGTCAACAACACCAAGTCATAATACTATAGTCTTAATAGCAATTAAAGTTTTATTTTTTGATGATAACAAGTTGCTAGCCTGACAGTGAACTCGAAATACCATGGAAACCTAAACAGTTCAAACTATTCTACAGTATACTCACAACTAGAGGGAGAAATGGGTTCATGCCTTTATTTAACGATTTTTAACTGAAGTCCTGGGATAAGAAGTTTTTTTTGTTGTTTTTTTTTTGTTGTTGTTGTTGTTTTGTTTTTAATCACATCACCCCAAGCAAGGCGGCAAGGCCACTGGTGTGCAGGGGGCTACGTAAGAGTGAATAGATTGGAAAAGCGAAAGACGGAAACCACGTCCTAAACAGGGAACAAGGGATGAGCCTCTACACCTGTTCAATAGACGTGGGTAGAGTGTGAACCGGGCGATAGTTCAGTCTATCTACTCCAATTAAAAAAAATAAACAAAAAAGAAAGTGAAAAGATTGGAAAAGAGAAAGCCGGATACCACATTCTAAACAGGGAACAAGGGACGAGCCTCTACACCTGTTCAATAGACGTGGGTAGAGTGTGAACCGGGCGATAGTTCAGTCTATCTACTCCAGTTGAAAGAAAAAAAAATAAGCAAAAAAGAAAGTGAAAAGATTGGAAAAGGGAAAACTGGAAACCACACCCTAAACAGGGAACAAGGGATGAGCCTCTACACCTGTTCAATAGACGTGGGTAGAGTGTGAACCGGGCGATAGATCAGTCTTTGACGAGAGTGAGCTGATGGGTTCCTAGGCTGACAATCAAGAAGTGATGCTAGAGTTGTGATACCTGGCATGCGTTAATTTCAACTCATTGAGAATTACATTATTTATTGACAGCTACAAAGGAGGGTTGAAAAGTTCAAAGGCTGACTAGGAAGTAGTGATTCTAGGGCTGTGAAATATGACATTGAACAGATTGATAACTACATTATTTCTTGCCAGGTACGATGGTGGGCTGAAAGGTTCATAGGCTGACAATCAAGAAATAATGAAAGAGCTGCGATAATTGGCATTCATTAACTTCCAACTCTTCTTATTAATAAATGCATTAATTCTTGCCAGGAACGAGGATATGCTAAAAAGTCAATCGGCTGATTATGAAGAAATGATAAAATCAGACATGCAATAAATCCAAGCCTTCTTGATAATTGACGACGATGTCCCTTGGCCGAGATCGAACTCACAACACCCGTCCAGTATTCCCTCCCTGTGCATTTGGAACCCTTGCGCAGTTTATAGCGAAATTCATAATCTTGTCAAATAGCTGAATACTTGATGCTTCGCCAGGGCTACCAAGGGTGTTTTTATTGTGACACCATCACTAGATGGGTTGCCTCCAGGCCCCATCCTATTATTTAACCCAGAACTGCAGGGAAGTGACAGATTAATACCTTTTCCAAGGGTACCAGTGCTGAAGTGAATAGAGGGTACTCAACTGGAATTCGAACTCGGCTCACCGATTTCTCTTTCCAAGCCGACATCCACTGCACCACAACGCACATCCGTCACTGAACGCTTACAGCGTCTGGTATTCTCAAGCGGTATCCCATCTAGGTAATGACCAGGCTCGCGTTGCTTAACTTCGGTGATCGAACGAGAACCGGTGTATTCAACGTGATATACCGTATTATTTCCTGTCATGTAAGACATTGAACTGAGAAGTCCATAGCATGACTATGAAGAAATTATGCTCGAGCTATGATATTTGGCATGAATTAATTTCAGAATATCTTTTAAATAATACTACATTATTTCCTGACGTGTAAATGGGTGGGTTGAAAAGTTCTCGGCTGGCTACGATGTAGTAATGCCGGAGCTGTGAAATTGAGCATGCATTAATTTCAACTCTTCTTATTAATAACCGCATTGTTATTTGCCATGTAAATTGACATCTAACTGTTCCAAAAGACTTCAAAACAGTAATAGCGTCTTCTCTTGAAAATGGACAAAATTTGGCATCGGGCTCTTATCAAGTTCCTGCTGAAAAGCGTTTATCTCACGAGGACAGTTATACTGATATTGTTACTACCTCAGCGGATAGCGCCCCAGATTTACCAATAGCACAAAAGTGGGCAGCTGTGTTTAGAAGGAGAAAGAAGAGTCTTAATGATGTTCCTATGTCTGAACGTCTTGCGAGTACCAACAACAAAGAAAACATTGATGGTGTCCACCACATGATGATGGATGACAGGCGATTGACTATAAATCAAATAGCATTTCTCGTTAGAGATCTGAGAATAATTTGAATATTAAACTTGGAATGACGAAGACTTCTTTTTGGTGTGTTCCACGATTTTGACACCTGATCAAAAACGCACAGGCTGGCAATCGAGGGGAAATCTGTCATAGCTTGAGGCAAATACAACTGGTTTTCTTTGAACGTCTCCAAACACAGGATGAGTGCTGCGTTCCACACTTTATGCCAGGGACAAAGAGACAATTCCTGCATTTGACTATTCAAAGAAGACTGTTCGTCCTGTTGGGAAAAAATGCCATCAACACAAGTTATAACGTCGTCATCCTTGCTGTACTGTTTCCCAGTCAAGTGTTTTTGTTTTTTTCATGTTGGGGAACAGATGATAATCAGATGGAGACAAATCAAGAGAATAAAACCTTTTTCCGTCATTCCTTTTTATTCCTTTACTTTTTCTCATCTTCTTTTCTTTTCCCTTATTTTCGTTCTCTTTTTTTAATTATTTTTCTTATTTTTCTTTTTTCTTTTTTTCTCTACCCTTCTTTTTTTATTTTTCCTTCTTTCTTTTCCCTCTCTTTAGTTTTCTCATTCTTTATTCTTTTCTCTGCCCTTATTTTCTTTCGCATTTTTCCTTTTTCCTTCTTTCCTTTCTTTTTCTTTCATTTTTCTTCTTTCTTTCTTTTTTCACTTTCTTTTTTCTACCATTCTTTTCTTTCTTTTCTTCCCTTTTTTTACTTTTTCTTATTTTTTTCTTTCTTTTCTCTTCACTTCTTTTTTTTCCTTCTCTCCTTTCCTATTCTTTATTTTTTTCTGATTTTTTCCTTGTTTTTTTTCCCAGTCTTCTCTTTTTTCCTTTTCTCTCTCACATTCTTTCATTCTTTTCCTTTTTTTCAATTTCTTTTATTTCTTTTCTATCTACAATTATTGGAATTTTGGTTGTTCGTACCTTTTGCATTTATATTTTAATCTTTTTTTAATTTTCTTTTATTCTTCTGTCCTTCCATCCTTCCTTTCTTCCTTCTTTTCTTCCTTCCTTCCTTCCTTCCTTTCCTTCCTTCTGTCCTTCCTTCTTTCCTCGCTACCATCCTTCCTTCCTTCTTTTCTTCTTTCCTTTCACTCTTCTGTTCTTCCTTACTTCTCTTCTTTCAATTTCCTTCGTTGCTTCTTTTTTCTTTATCCTTTTTAACCTCCCTTACTTCTTGCCACTCTTCTCTTTCCTTCTTTCGTTCCCAACTGCCAATTAAATATATTTACGAATTTTGCAGAAATTAATCAAATTTCATATATATATATATATATATATATATATATATATATATATATATATATATATTAGTACATGGAATAAATTCTCGCTGTTTTCCAACGGATAATGTTCACAGATGTGCGTGCGTTTAATTTCAGATGGTAACGCATCTATAAGGAAGTTTGAAATTCAGTGGATGTCCTTTCGTTGAAGTGTAAACAACTTTTCTTTTTCATAGCGTTAAACATGTCGGCTTTCGTGCCAAAGAAAGTGGATTTGCGGGAATTTTACTATGCGACTTTATTCAAAAGAAATCTGCAGATGAACAGAATTCTTGTTGAGAATTACAGCGACAATGCATTGTCGAAAACAACATGCAGAGATTGGTTTAGACGCTTCGAAAATAAGGATTTTGATGTTGAAGATAAAGAACGCTTTGGCACACCGAAAATGTTTGAAGACGAAGAATTGAAGGCATTACTTCATGAAGACTTATGTCAGGCATAAGCTGAACTTGCAGAATTATTAGGAGTTAGTCACACAACAGTTTCGAAAAATTTTGCAAACAGTAGGAAGAATTCAAAAGCAAGGACATTGGGTGACGTACGATTTAAAGCCGAGAGACGTCCAACGGCGTCTTGTCACGTCTGAAATGTTTATTCAACGGCAGAAAAAGAAATATTTTTTGCATCGTATCGTGACCGGCGATGAAAAGCAAGTACACTTCGATATTCCTAAGCGTAGAAGAGCCCGTCTATGTATCAACATCAACGGCAAAGACAAATATCCATGATTCAAAGCTTCCGCTCTGTATTTGGTGGGATCAGCTGAGTGTAGATTATTATGAGCTGCTCAATCCGACCGAAACCATCACGAGAGATCGCTATCGACTACAATTGAGGCGTTTGAACCGAGCATTAAAGGAAAAATGCAAAAACGGCCTCTATACGAGCAGAGACATGACAAAGTGATTTTACAACATGACAACGCTAGGCCACATGTTGCAAAGCAGGTGAAAATCTAAATCGAAACACTTAAATGAGAAGTCTTACCTCACCCGCAGTATTCAACAAACATTACCTGTCCGATTATCACTTGCTCCGACTGATGGCACATGGCCTGGCAGAACAGCACTTTCAAGCTTATAAAGATGCCAAAAAATGGGTCGACTCATGGTTAGCCTTAAAAGACGTGTCGTGTTTCCGACGGGGAGTTCAAATGCTGCCAGAAAGATGAGAAAAAGTTCAATGACATGTTTCTTACTAATTTTTGTAAATAAAACATTACTTTTCTTGAAAAACCAGCAAGAATTTATTTAAGGTCCCAATAGATAGATAGATAGATAGATAGATAGATAGATAGATAGATAGATAGGGGATAATAGGGAGAAAATATAGATAATAATAATAATAATAATGTTAAAAACCAAAAAGAAAAGAGAAAACTTGTCTATTAATTGATATGGCTTGTCCAACGGATTGCAACATAGCAACCGAGGAATTTGAAAAACTGTCAAAATATAAAGACTTGGAAATTGAAATAGAAAAAATTAAAAATTAAAGGTTTGCCATAAACTTACCAACAAAAACGAATTTAATAATTTCTATTCTCACCACAACCAAAGAATTAAATCTGGTTTGATTATAGGTTTCTACCTTAGAGCCTTCAGAATATGCAGCCCTAATTATTTAACTGAAGAAGAGAAATGTATTGAACAAACATTTAAACATTTCCACTACCCACACCATTTCATTCTCAATGCCAAAAAAACATGCTTATAAAATACACAAAACCAAAAAACGAATAACTCCAAAAATCACACAAATTTCATAATACTACCTTCCAACACCTTTCATATGAACTCTCAAACAAATTAGCTATCCCAAACACTAAACTCGTTACCACCTCCTCCAAGACTATTGTTGATATTGTCAGATTAAAAAAAGACACCAGACACCAATTTAAATGCCGGGATTAACAAAATACAATAGCATATATGCAGGGGTAAGATCACGAAATCTAAAAGCGCGGATCTACGAATATAAGTGAAACTTACGTTTGGATATACGTTCCACCTTTACTTGTATTCCATCCAAATAACGTAGGACACAATTCTGATTTCTCAAATGCCAGTTTAATGAAAAAAGAACAAAAGAAGCAACGAATAAACATTATGTTGTGATTTGAGGTTAGCTCCTATTAGTCAGATATGTGTTACGCGTATTAAAGTAATAATCCTTTTTTGTAATTGTATGTACGCGCAGTATTTTGGATAGTGAACTGTATAAGGGTGTGTGTGCGTATTTGTATAGAAACGCTTGCCTGTTTAGGTGTATGTTAGTTAATTTTTTTTATAATCCTATCAGCTCAAGCAAAGCATTTTACTGCCACTGTTTTGGAGGGGTTTACATAGGAGGAAAGTTATGAGAAAGAGTGACAGGTTACAGGGGGTGTGAGGAAGTGGGCAAAATAAGGATGACTGTGGTCATAAAGTGAGTGATCAGTTTATATATTGATTTTTATGTAGAATTGATCCCCCACTTTATATCCACATTATTATAGTACAGAATTTTTTTATAATCCTATCGCCCCAAGCAAGGCATTTTACTGCCACTGTTTTGGAGGGGGTTACATAGAAGGAAAGTGATGAAAAAGAGTGACAGATTACAGGGGGTGTCAGGAAGTGGATAAGAGAAGGATGAGAATACTGATGAGAGTTGAGTGAACGGAGAAAAGAGCATGAGATAGAGATAGATAGAGAGAGGGGGGTTAGTGAGATAGGAGATGACTATTGACTTTACATTTAAATTCTTGGAGATTGTAGCAGTCGGGGAAGCAAGTAAACGGAAGGGAATTTCATATGCGGGAAGTGCGAGAAAAGAAGCTGATGGAGTAGAATTTGCATTTACATCTTATTGGTTTCACAGTAAAAGGGGTGGGACCTAGTTGCTAATCTTGTGGCTCGAGTAAATTGATATATACGGGGCACCAGTGAGCAAAAACCGTGAAAGTATTTGTAGAAGAGACACAGGGAAGCCACATTGTGCCGGTGAGAAAATGACTGTATCTGAGCTGCCAAGTTGAGATCGATCACATTATAGATTCTTTGTTGGATTTTGTCAAGGACCCCTAGGTGGATAGCAGGAGCATCCGACCAGATATGGCAGCAGTATAATATATATATATATTTTTTAATCGTATCACCCCGGGCAAGGCAGTAATGCCACTGAAGTGCAGGGGGCTACATAAGAGTAAAAAGATTAATTAGAAGAGTGTGAAGAGGAAGACGAACCAGTTAGAAAGGAGCAAGAGAAGGATGGGAATACAAATGTGATGACAGTTGCAAAGGTGGAGAGAAAGGAAAGGATATACGGGGTGCTGAAAGAACTAGAGTCAAGTTGTTAATAGATGAGTATTTACATTGCATTTAAATTCCTGGAGGTTGTAGCCGTCAGGAAAGCAAGAATATGGAAGCGAGTTCCACAGGCGGGAAGTGCGAGAGAAGAAGCTGCAGGAGTAGAATTGTCGTCTGCATTTGGTTAATCTAACTGTGAATGGGTGGGACCCAGTTGCCAATCTGGTTGCACGAGTAAACACCTGTTGCCGAGGCACCAGTGACTTAAGTTCGTTGGAGCAGAAGCCATGAAAGTATTTATAGAACAGACAAAGGGAGGCCGTGTGAGGATCAGTCTGTAGAAGATATTTCCGTTTACATCGTTGAAAATGTAGCGAGATGCTGCGATGATTTATATAAATGTATATGTGTGAGTATATATGTGAAACTGCTGTTGTCACTTCTATTTGGGTCACTGAAACAGTTTCATTGTGATAAATTTGTTTTGTCTGGAACTTTTCATTGAAGATGCAATTAGTATTATTTCATTTATTTTTATATATTAGGTAAGTTAGATTCATGAAGAATGGATCTGTAGAAAGATGGTGAAGTAATGTAATGTTTTCAGTGAGTGTTTATAGTTGGTAGTAATTTATGATTATGTTTTCAAAATAATTTCTCCTTAAAGGATTGTGTTCTTTTTTTAATTAGGCTGGCATTATTGAAATCAAAGTTATATCCCACGTCGTTTCAATGTAAAACGACAGTTATAACGTCTGTCTAAACGTAAACCTCTTTTATCTTTTTTTCTTTATTCTATTATTCATATATATATATATATATATATATATATATATATATATATATATATATTAAAGAAATAGGGTTGTTCCCACGAGAGAAATTGGTATAGAATAAAAAGTGGGAGAAGCCGTGAGCGTTTTGTTTAAAATGTATATTTATTGTTTTTGTTATTATACATGTTATGATACATTAAGTGTCCATAATGGTATTTGTGACGCTACACGTGTTTCGAGTCTAAAGTTGACTCTCTTCAGGCGAATAAATTTGTGGCTTTACTTATCGAGTTCTTTTTGTTTCTGCTGTCCAACTTGTTGTTTTATAAATAAGTAAGTAGAAAAAATAAGAAAATAAATAAAATCAGTAAAATAAAATAAGATAAAATAAGTCAAAGGTTGGTACGTTGAATGGTCTGTGTGTGTGTTTTTTTTTTGTTTGTTTTTTTTTTTTTGTTCTTTGTTTTTTTTTTCACATCAGCACGTATAAATGGATAAACAAATAAATAAATAAACAGATGAATGAATCAAGTGCTTACCCCAATTTGAAGAGATTTTAGTCTGGGGTTACCTTTTTAGTATGCTATTATCTTCTAGTCGCCTTTTCTTATCTATCTTCCTTTCCATCGGTCAGCTGAGTGTTCTTTATTGCTTTGACGGTGTTTTGAATTTGGTATATATATATATATAGGCAAAAACCCCTCTTTTATGCAAGTTTTGCTAAAAATGAGAGACAAGGTGTTATGGTTAAGTTTTTCTATAATTTTTCATGTAATCATTTTTTTCTCTTCAGAACATAAAGTAGCTAAAAATATTTCCCTATGTTTTATTTATCCAATCGCTTTTTGGCTATATATTTAGCTCATATCTAGAATGTATTTTATTTTAAGGTGAATATGTAGATTGTTTTATGTATCTAGAGTAATGGGAATGTTTTATTCTCTAAGAAAAAACTCTAGGATATCCATTGTGGAAAGAGAGATCGGAGTGCCGAGTTCAAATTTCAGTTGAATTCCTTGCATTCATTTACGCACAAATACCCTTGGGAAAGGTATTAATGCGTCTCTTCCCGCCAGTTATGAGCTAAATAACAGGACAGATTCAGTTCTATAGCCTTGGCTGGCAATCAGTCTACCGCAGAAAGCAATGGCAACCGACTGCGGGATAATCTTCTGCCCAGTCAGTCATGTCTCTTTCGAGACATGATCGCCCAAAGCGTGTATCACGTGTGGCACTTAACTGACTGACTGAATATAAAAGTTGAAAACATGATTAAGGCTTCTACTGGGCATAAAGTGGGGGGTCAGTTTTATATTGTTATGAAGTAATAAATTGATACTCCAGTAATTACTACTTAATAACATAATACATCTCTTCCTCCTCTACTTATGAATCAAATAACAGGACAGATTCGGTTCTATAGCCTTGGTCGGCAACCAATCTACCGCAGAAAGCAATGGCAACCTTCTGCGTGATAATCTTCTGCCAAGTCAGCCATGTCTCTTTCGAGACATGATCACCCAAAGCGTGTATCACGTATGGCACTTAACTGAATTATTTATTCTCTAAACACGATGAGCACATTACACTAGTGTTCATAGTTGGTTTCTTTTTTTATTATTAATAATGTTTCCATTATTGTTAGCTGATGTTATTCTATTTGTATTTTTTTTTAATAATGTCACCCCAAGCAAGGCATTCCACTGCCACTATAGCGCAGGGGGTTACATAGAGCGATTGGGTATAGGAAATGTCAGAAGGAGGGTGATAGACGACTTAGGATGTACATAGGGAGAGAGTTGGAGAGAGTGGGTGTGAGTTAGTGTGTTAGGAAGTGTCTATTGACCCTACATTTAAACTCCTGGAGGTTGTAGCCGTCGGGGAAGCAAGCATGCGGTAGGGAATTCCACAGGCGGGAAGTGCGAGGAAAGAAGCTGTTGGAGTAGAAATTGCGGTTACATTTCATCGGTTTCACTGTGAAAGGGTGGGACCTAGTTGCCAATCTAGTATCTCGTGCAAATTCACATCTAGGGGACACCAGTGATTTAAGTTCGTCAGAGCAGAAGCCATGAAAGTATTTATAGAAGAGGCAGAGGGAAGCCACGTCATGCCGGTGAGAAAGTGACTGCAGGCGGTCAGCCAAGTCGGTATCAATCACATTACAGATTCTTCGCTGTATTTTGTCAAGAACCCCGAGTAGAACAGAAGGGGCACCCGACCAGATGTGGCAGCAGTACTCAATACACGGGCGGATGGTAGATTTATATAAGTGCAGGATAGATTCACACGGAAAGAATTTCCGGGCCCTGCACAGAGAGCCGACTTTCATAGCAGCGGATTTAGCAATGGATTTGACGTAGTCATTCCACTTGAGGTCCGCTGAGAGTGTTGGGCCAAGCAGGCGTAGTGTTTTACTCTATGGGAGGCAATCCTGTTCCATACTAATGGGGGGGGAGGTGCGGTTGTCTGTGGTGGTTAATCATCAATAAGTATGTTATGGATTGATTTTGGTAGATATCGATGCGTATTCAAATGAGACCTGATAAAGCTTTGGACGAAGAGATGTAATGTCAGTCATCTTGTTAAACATGTAGCATATCCAATGTAATTATTTATGAATTCTTTAAAGAACATGTAAATCTATATAAATAAAAAGGTTCGGCCTTGTGCTACATCTAAGCCGCGCTTAGTAAATCTATATAAATAAAAAGGTACTTGTCCGTTTGTTGCTATCTGCTAATCTAGAAAATGGCTGCACCAATTAATTGAAATTTTACTATAGCATTTTAATCGAATACGAGCGTGTTTTTATATACTTTATATTAAAAAAATATTACAATATTAAAAAATATATATTTTGCAAATCTATTAGAGCCGATGAGAGCCGAACCAAAAACTTTCATTTTCAGTACGGACGCGTTTGCAGACAACTTTGTTATTTCATAGAAAACATAAAAAACTGCACATTTAAGGTAAACAAAGCATTTTTTATTATTTCTATTTTGCCGGGTGTAAACAACAGAAATCCTTTCCCTTTTTTTTTTTAATTTCTATTCGTTTTTTTTTTTTTCAACGAATTATTATCGATATCCCATTTATTTCGTTGGTTTAGTAAATAAATTTCTTCTTTTTTTCCCCATTTAACCAAACTGAGCCACAGCAACGCGTGGCCGGGTACAGCTAGTTTGTAAATAATATTAGTTTTATTTAATTTAGATGTTGTAGGTAAATGATTGTTTTTGACAATGATATTAGCTGCTTCAAATTGTGTATAATATATATAAGAGTTTTGTGTAACATATATAGGAGTTTTGTGCAATATATAAGAGTTTTGTGTAATATATATAATATAATAAATATACGGCTATTGCTGAAATTTACCAGCTCTATTTATCGACTTAACAGCCACAAATAACTTAAATTTCTAAATAACATCGAATTCTTTTCATTTTATCAATCAGTTATTTTTACCAATAATTTTATCATTTTCCTCTTTATACACTAGACTAAAAGCTCCACCTTTGTGTACCAAATATCATATTTTTTTATTTTATATATATGTGTGTGTGCGTCTGTCTGTGTCAGTGTCTGTGTCTGTGTGTTGTATATGTGTGTGTCGTATGTATGTGTGTTCCTTGTTTTGTATTCTGTCTCGTTTCTACGAGAAAAGAATGAGTTCTGAAGAAAGTTTCTGGCTTGCTGTTGTTTTTAACACCTATTACAGCCGTGAAGCTATTACCTCCCTTGTCCGTGAGCAAACAGCGCTTCAGAACTCAACGCAAAATAAATGGCTGCCAGCGACGAGCTTCGAACCTAGACTTCCTCACGCTTCAGCGATAGATTACTTGTTGCAAATGTGTGGATGGCTGGATGTGTAATGGGAAATGTAAAAATAAAAGTGGAAAATAGTAAAAAATAAGAAAAAACTATTTATGATTAAGACGAAGAGAAAAACGGTAAAGTATTTTGTTCTGCGGATTTGTGAGATAGTGCGCGACATATATTATTAATGAGAAAATATTTCTTGCACGCTTGAAAGAGAATTGATGTTGGCGGCGATGAGATGGAAAAGCAATGTCTTTTTAAGCAGTGTGAAATATAAGTTTTAACAAAGTGGATGGTTATTACTTGTTTATTACAAGCAGTAGTTTATGTACAATATTTTTAATGACCAAAGAGGAATAGGCGTTGCTACCGACGTTATAATAATAATTTTAAAAAATCCTTTCAAAAATTACTGTTTTCTACAAGCAGTAGTTTATGTATAATATTTTTTTACCGTGAGGTTGTAAAAAATACCAGGTTGGGAAACTGGCGTGGGATATCCTTCTCTCAATGAGGGTGAATGGGCCTCTCTTAAGCCGCGGTAGGCAACCCATCTAGTGATGGTGTCACGATAAAAACACCCTTGGTAGCTCTAGCGAAGCCATCAAGTATTCAGCTACAAACTTTTTTGAATCTCGGCTGAGGCCGCAGGATGATGATGATGATGATGATTACTTGTTTTGTTTTGTTTTTTATCGGCTGTTGTAATTAATTATCTAGTTTATTAAGAGTTGGATCATAAACTTCATCTATGCGCTATGTCCCTTCAAGACGGTGACGATCATGTCTCTCCCCAACTTCCTATCATTTATAGCTCTTAGTAAATTTTGTCTTTTGGTTATCTTCCCTACACCTTGTTCTGCCAACCGTTTACACAAGATTGTTTGGAAGGTGATGCGCTCATTTCTGTCCTTCTTGCATTCAATGTCCTGTGAGTATCAAATCTTCCGAGCCCTTTTTCCTCATTATATGACCCTGAAATTCCGACTGCCTCATTTTTCTGTTCAGTACATGTGCCTTTTTATTTTCATCTTTTCTTTGTCCCTGTTGCTTCAAGTCTCTTCTTCATTTGTGAGGAGATTGCCAAACAGTCACTCATATAGAGGGGGGAATTATACTTACCTGGTACATTTTGTGTCGGGTAGGGACCAAAAATCATCTCTCAGTTGCGTCTGTCCTCAAAGACAGAGTGCAGCTCAGTTGTAGCTCCGTCTGCGAGGGCAGGGTTGCATCTGAGAAAAATTGCATTGAGTAAATGCCCGGTCCCGGAGAACAGTGTCCTGCGGCCGCGCCACCCCATTGCACCAGAGGGGTGGACCCGGAGCCAGCGCGACCGACAGTTGCGGGGACTGGGGAATTTTTTATCCTTCGCCCGTTCGCACGCATTCGGGTTCCCCACATTAAAAACCGACCTTGTGTCACATCTCACTCCAGTGGAGGAGTAGGATAAATATACATATATAGGGGGAATTATATTACATAACAGTTTAGTACTATTTACTTTGTTTCTGTTACTTCAAGTCTCTTTTTCATTTATGAGGAGAGGAGATTGTTCAACCTTCAGTGCCATATAGAAGGACCGATATTCAGTTCAGCTCTTTTTTCTTCGTTTCTAACGAAATTTTCCTCTTACATTGTTCTTAACAGCTTTTTTCTGTTACTTTGCTTAGCTTTTGGAAAGCAACTTTGGCAACCCCAATGTACCTTGAGATTTCAGGGTACATAGTGCGTTTACTATTCTTATCTGTGTTTTATGGAACACGTACTTTGTTTTATTTAAAGTATAGTGCATATACTGTCGTCATCTTTTTGTTTACTTAAAACGTATTTGTTTTGTTTAAAGTTCCTGTAATGTTGCCTTTGTTCAAAATAATCGATATTTAGGAACATTTATGAGTTTTAGGAAACCGAGACAAGCAGAGCATTAAAAGTAATGGAACTACATTTTGCCACCCCAAGAAACAAAACGGTTAACACCAGTTTTAACAAGACGGTAAATATGTTTTCTAAAAATTTTGAAGAGAAAGATTCCCTAGCAGAGTTTAAATTTAACCAAATATGGCAGGGATGATTTCGTTAGATGCACAAAAGTAATAAACAGGGAATATGCAAATTTTTAATTAAACAATATCTCCCCTGACCGTTTTGAATGTCTAATTTTTGTAAAATGTTGGCTTCTAGCAAGGATTCTGAAATACGTTCGTGTAGAAATTAACGTAAGTGGTAGACATTCAGACGGTTAAACAAAATGTATAACACCTGGCTTGTGATTTGATCCATTTCTCCTATTCATGGATCTGTCCTAAAAACATATTGTTGTGATGTGAAGTTTAGCACTAGTCAGTCGCTAAGCTTGTTACTTATTCTCAGTGACGAGTTATATAGGCTCTCTCTTGCACTTATGCAAATTAGGCATATTGATTTGCCAGTATCACTACACATATATTAAGGAGAACTTTGCTTGTATTCAGGGTTATCCAAAACTATTTCTTGGTCAACTTTCTGCCTCTGGAAGAAGAGGAACCCAGACGAGTCTCCGCCGAAACATAGAGTCCCGTTTGGAGTGAACTGACAGGAACGTTAAGTAGGGTATACGGGGTATTTTTTGCCGAGATTAAGGGCTCTTTATTTGGCTTTGCGCCGCATCCCCCCTCGGGTAGTTAAAACTCTATCAGTTAAAACTCTATCCTTGTCGGACTCTTTGTTTTTTGGGCAGAGAGAAACCCAGACGAGACTATGACGACTGAGTCTCGTCTGGGATAAATAGACGAGATCTCGACTCCGCGTATGCGAGATCTACTAAGAATGCATGCCCAGCGGTAAAATATCGGTTTTGTGCCACATCCTGCTTTTGTAGGGAGGCTCGAGTAAATACTAATTTCGCCAAAACACTATCCATGTCGGATTCACCGCCTTCGGGTGAAGAGAAGCCCAGACAAGGCTAATGCCGAAGGGCAGAATTTGAAGTAAATAGTCAAAAGCGTGACGTCATGTGTGCGATATCTACAAGGAATTTTTACCCTTTCGGAATAGCACACGGTGAAAATCAGCCTTGTGCTACGTCCCGTCTTTGTCGGGAGGCTTGGGTAAATACAGAGTTCAGTAAAACTTACTTTTGGCTAAACCTCGTTTGTGACCACGCGAAGTCTCGTTAAGTTTGACTTTACTTTTAATAATTTCACTGAGTATTTTTTGTTTTTACTGATAATTTTTTGAATTTTTTCTTTTTAGTTTATTTTCCTTATTTGGAACCCCTGGGTTAGTAACTCTCTCTCTCTCTCTCTCTCTCTCTCTCTCTCTCTCTCTCTCTCTCTCTCTCTCTCTCTCTCTTGCTATAACCGAATTACACAGACTATTTTTTCTTGTACTTTATTCATTTATTTTTTTAGTTAAGTGTTTGTATGTGCGTTGTGGTACAGTGGATATCGGCTCGGAACGAGAAACCGGGGAGCCGAGTTCGAATTCCATCTGAATCCATTGTATTCATTTACGCGCATATTAATCCGTCTCTTCCCTCCAGTTATGGGTTAAATAACAGGACAGATTGGGTTCTATAGCCTTGGTCGGCAACCAGTCTACCGCAGAAAGCAATGGCAACCTACTGTGAGATAATCTTCTGCCCAGTCCATCATGTCCCTTTCAAGACATGATATGCGTTGTGGTGCAGTGGATATCGGCTTGGAAAAAGAAATCGGAGAGCCGAGTTCAAATTCCAGTTGAATTCCTTGCATTGACTTAGATGCAAATACCCTTGAAAAAGGTATTAATCCATCTCTTCCTTCCAGTTATGGGTTAAATAACAGGACAGATTGGGTTCTATAGCCTTGGTCGGCAACAGTCTACCGCAGAAAGCAATGGCAACCTACTGCGAGATAATCTTCTGTCCAGTCCGTCATGTCTCTGTCGAGACATGATCGCCCAAGCGTGTATCACGTATGGCACTCAACTGACTGTCTGTATTTCTGCTTTGTTCGGCGAACCTTTAATTTTATCGTACATTATCTAATTTTTGTTGTGTATATATTTCTAACGTTTTATTTTTCCTTTTTTCTCAATGTTTTCTTTGCATCGTCCATTTTTCTTTTCTTCTTTTTTTTTAATCTTTTAATTTCAGTGTATTTCATTTTCAGTGTTTACACTTCCATCTTTTTTTTCCGTCGCTCATATTGGTGATGTTTTTCTTCACTTTTTTCTTTTGTGCTGTTTTTTTTGGTTTTTATTTTTTTGGTTTTGTTTTTTGTTTTGTATTATTTTTGCTGGTCTTTCTAGTTTATAGTCTACATTAATCTTTTGAATATTTATATTTCTTTATTTTAGTTTTACTCGTCGCTTTTTCAACGAAATTTTATTTTATTTTATTTTATTTTTGTCTTATCACACGTTTTCTGTCGTCTATTTTTACTCTCACTTGCTTTATTTTTGTTATAAATATTTTTTTTTTTACTTTTTCCCTGGTAAAACTAGTTTTGGGCATTTTTTTTCTTTTTTTTTCCGTTTTTTAGTTTCTTTCGCTCTGTTAATTGCATAATTGTTTATTGTTAAATTGTCTTTTTTTTATTTGTGAGAGAATTTCATTTAATTTCATTTAATTTCTGTATCATAAGTTTTTTTAATTTTCTTTTTGTTTTTTATTTCATATATAAAAACGAAAAACACTTATGTACACACATTTACACATATACACGCACATTTTGCGTGAAAATAATAATCGCCCCTTTCAAAATGGTGGATAAACATCGGTTAATCAAGAAAGACTTGTTGCGGACCACCTCTAAGGTGGACACGATAAAAAAGAAACATTAAATCATGCTTCTGCATTGATCTGGATGCTGAAACGATCCAGAAAATGACCAAGAAAAATGATGCATAGAGGCCGAAATGGCCAAAATGCCAACAACAAGAACTGTACAAATGAAAAGAAAGACAATGATGAGGCCGGGAAATCGCCCTTTGCTGGAAGTCTTCCGTAAATGTGTGATCAGCATCGCGGAGTTTCTGGAGCGGTTCAAGAGTTACGCACACCTTATAAAAGAAGGTGGACTTTTAGAGGACCTAGAAGAACTTAAATGTTTGGAAAAAGAATTGTGTAAGCCGTCGTATACGATAAGCAAAATTTGCCGCTTCATAAATACACAGCGGTTAAATCACCGGAGTCTCTGAAGGTTAAACCCGAAAGAATAATCAAAGGTCAGGTTTTTTCATGTGAGGCATACTGCTACCCACGCCCGAAGACTGCGTAAAGGCAGCCAACCGTTATCTGATCACAAAAGATCGGATCTTGAGAACCGAGTATGACGACAGTCGTATGACCTTGTAGCTGTCGCTTCTATTAAGGGTAAATAAAAAAGGAAAAAACATCCACGGGTGCCATACAATTTAGGGAAGGACATTTACCGTGTCTTCCCAAACCAAAGCGAGAGAGCCAAAAATTATGGCAGGATCAAAGAACAAAAATATCTGCTATCGATTAAAAGCATGATATAGAAGATCATCGTCTATTTCTCCAAGGAAAAAGAGTGCTTACAATCATAATAACGCAGTCAGAAGCCTGTCAGATATGAGGTTTGGTCGAGGAGGCCATTAACTCATCCAAAATCACCCCACCACTTAAAATTGTAGAAGACCATGAAATCAACAAACTGAAACATTTTTGTGCAACGAGGCCCCCTGATTTCGTTCACCCTTCCCTATATAGAGCGTTAAAACTGACATATCCTTGGAACACTGGCGGACTCTCCCTAGACAGTTCCATTAAGAATGAGATAGGCCAGGGTTCAATAATAGAGGCCGTGGGTGTCTTTTCCTCGATTATATTCAAACGATATTTCCCTAATCGGATTGATAATGGCACTATGGTTAGCTAGTTTGAATGACCACAGCCTGAGGTCGGAACCTCGCAGGGCGAGACTCAGTCGCGATCTTCAACGTCTCGGGGTGGGTGTATATTGTGTACAGAAGACCTGGTTTTCAACTCGCGACTATGAATGCATTCTGTCTACGAAGTTTAATCTCAATTCAACATGTCTTGATGGCCGCTCGAGGGGTGTTGCTCGAGGGAGCAAGTCTTTGAATGCAGCCTGTACTCTTTTCTTCAAAATCCGGCGGGCAGGTTTTGCGTGCTAGACGTTACCATAAAGGATAAGTCTCTTCGTCTCATTGGAGTTTATGCGCCCAATGACCATACAGCGCGGCTTGACTTGTTTCGTGTGGACTAATAGAGGCACCTCGGCTTCGGTGGTTCGTACTAGCTACCTCGACTGAGTTCTAGTTAAGAAAGTCGATTTAGAGATCTTAGATTGTCCAAATTTTCATTCTATAGTTTACTCGGATCATAGGCTCATCCAGGTTTGTCTAAACTTAGATAAGCCTAAGGTTGGGATGGCTGGCTACTGGAAATTGAACGCATCATTGCGTTACGATCGATATTTCCAAGACCAGTTGCTACTAATTCTACAGCGAGGACTGACGGGGGCCGTGGTTGAGAATAGGGGGCGGGATATATTAAAATCCAAAGTTAGGTCGTCTGCTGCTGATTATAGTCACCGACTCAATCTAGCTAGATTAGCAGCACAAACGGTATTCGAGGAAAAACTTCATCGGGCGATGAATTCCCTGATAGTGAAGAAGTAGCCGTAGCAAGAGCGAAGCTGGCCACTTTATAAACTGTATTCTTAAAAACTGATAGAATTTTCCGCTAGTCTCGAAGGCCGTATCTGGTTTATCGCTGGGCCTGATAGGCACTTTTACAGTTTAGATTACTAAATAGACTTTGCCACTTTGCTTCGGAAGCAGGATCGAACACTTCTAATTAGGGTTAAGTTTAAAAGAATGGTTTCCAGAGGCAACGAATATGGCCGCTGAACTGCGTGCATAGGGAGTTCGAAATGCATTCAATAGGCATGTCGAGTGCGTTACATTGCCGTATAAGCAGACCGTGACTACAATTTCGCTGCTGATCTTGAGAGAGATCTACATTCTGTGGTGAATTGAGGTAAAAAGTGGCTTGTACATTTCAATGCTCTAAGACCAAGATGCTGTCTGTCAATCATCCCTCCCATAAGCATGGACCAAGCAAGTCTCCCCGAGAGCAGTACACTGCACCTCCTCGGCCTTACCCTCTCTTCTGATCTCAAGTGGAACCACTACATTGAGTCAATAGCTAAACCCACTGCTAGGAAGATTGGGCCACTGTGTCGAGCCAGGATGTTTTTCCCGCCTGAAACCATCCTGCATATATACAAATCAACCATTCGTCAGAGCATGGTGTACTGCTGCCATATATGGTCAGGTGCCCCCTCGGTGTTCTTGACAGACTCCAAAGGAGAATCAGTAATGTGATAGGTACCGACTTGGCGGCTCGACTACAACCACTTTCCCACCGACGGGATGTGGCTTCCCTTTGTTCTATAAATACTTCCATGGCTTCTGCTCCAACGAACTTAAGTCACTGGTGTCTCGGCAACAGGTGTTTACTCGTGCAACCAGACTGGCAACTGGGTCTCACACATTCACAGGGAAATCAACCAAATGCAGACAACAATTCTACTCCTGCAGCTTCTTTCCTCGCACTTCGCGCCTGTGGAACTCGCTTCCTTATTCTTGCTTTCCTGACGGCTACAACCTCCAGGAATTCAAATGCAAGGTCAACACTCATCTCTTAATCACTCGACCCTAGTTCTTTCCTCACAACCCTGCATATCCTTTCCTTTCTCTCAACCTAAATAATGTCTAATGGAACTAAATAATATCTGTGTCTACTAGAATATAGAGGTTGGTTAATTCTAATGACTTGACCCAAAGAGTTGTGAATTCAATACTAGGCTACAGCAGCGGTGAACAAGTAACTTAGAGAGTCGGGTTAGAAGATAACTCATGACTACCAAAAGAGGCTTCACACAAGGAATGAGAATGATATACCCCAGTGATCGTAATAAAGGGTTCGTTTCAAAATTCCTAGCACCTGAAGAAGGCCGGTGCGTACAACGGTGGAAACATCGTACAAATATCAACAAAGATGATGACAATAGTCCGATTAATGTAAGTAGTGTAATACTATCTCATCTCAAAAATATAGACAAATATTGTTTACTTTTCTTAGTGCTTACCTTCTACCAAGAATAGACGAGACGATAAAAAATAGCCAAAAGCAGTCGATTTAGTAATCTAAACTGTAAAAGTGCCTATCAGGCCCAGCGATAAACCATTTACGGCCTTCGAGACTAGCGGAAAATTCTATCAGTTTTTAAGAATACAGTTTGGCGTATTTAACGGGTAGTTAGCTTTTAACAGGTGACACACCAGATAATATCAAAAGAGAACCTGCAAGACACCTATACTTACATCGATAATGTAACTATTTGCAGGAAAAATGAGCAGAACATGACAGAATTCTCAAAATATTCAAAGGTACTTGCTGACACTTAACCAAGACAAATGTTATTTTAAGCGTAAAATATAAAATTACTTGTATACATAGTCAGTAAAAATAATATAAAACCTGATTCAGAACCTCAGAATCCATTACTCAGGCTACCGGTTCCAAAAGATTTACCCACTGTATGCGATGTATTAGGATGTTCGCCCACTGTGCTCATTGGATACCGTCGTTTTCAGAAAAAAAATCCACCCTCTAACAACTGTATCAAAAATGGTTTAACTGGCTAAAGATGGACATAGCCAAAGTGGTCGTTATTGGTCGCGGTCATACACTACCTCTGGTAGTAGAGAGAGAAGCCTCAGAATGCGTCATAGCAGCTTCATAGCAAGACATTCGGGGAGGTCCATAGCCTTTTTTCTCTAAAAATGGCCTTATGACACATCCCGCCTTTGTAGGTTCATTAATGCTTACATTTAAGCCAACACGAACTGTTGTTCCTAACAATTTTACTTGACCAGTAGCACGGGTGTGGGGCCAGTCATTCTAAAGACAAATGCCCATTTAAAAATTCCAAATATTTTTGTCATCAGAAAAAATGACCCATTCAATAGATGTGCAGAGAAGAAAAAAATAATAACAAAACTAATAGACTTAACTATCGCCCGGTTCACACTCCACCCACGTCTTTTGAACAGGTGAAGAGGCTCATCCCTTGTTTCCTGTTTAGGATGTGGTTCCCGGCTTTCTTTTCTTTTTCTTTTTCACCCAATCTTTCACTTTTTTCTTTTCTCTTTTTTTGTTCTCAATTGGAGTAGATAGACTTAACTATCGCCCGGTTCACACTCCACCCACATCTTTTGAACAGGTGAAGAGGCTCATCCCTTGTTTCCTGTTTAGGATGTGGTTCCCGGCTTTCTTTTCTTTTTCTTTTTCACCCAATCTTCTTTCACTTTTTTTCTTTTCTCTTTTTTTGTTCTCAATTGGAGTAGATAGACTTAACTATCGCCCGGTTCACACTCCACCCACATCTTTTGAACGGGTGAAGAGGCTCATCCCTTGTTTCCTGTTTAGGATGTGGTTCCCGGCTTTCTTTTCTTTTTCTTTTTCACCCAATCTTCTTTCACTTTTTTTCTTGTCTCTTTTTTTGTTCTCAATTGGAGTAGATAGACTTAACTATCGCTCGGTTCACACTCCACCCACATCTTTTGAACAGGTGAAGAGGCTCATCCCTTGTTTCCTGTTTAGGATGTGGTTCCCGGCTTTCTTTTCTTTTTCTTTTTCACCCAATCTTCTTTCACTTTTTTTCTTTTCTCTTTTTTTGTTCTCAATTGGAGTAGATAGACTTAACTATCGCCCGGTTCACACTCCACCCACATCTTTTGAACAGGTGAAGAGGCTCATCCCTTGTTTCCTGTTTAGGATGTGGTTTCCGGCTTTCTTTTCTTTTTCTTTTTCACCCAATCTTCTTTCACTTTTTTTCTTTTCTCTTTTTTTGTTCTCAATTGGAGTAGATAGACTTAACTATCGCCCGGTTCACACTCCACCCACATCTTTTGAACAGGTGAAGAGGCTCATCCCTTGTTTCCTGTTTAGGATGTGGTTCCCGGCTTTCTTTTTTCTTTTTTTTTTCCAATCATTCTACTCTTAAGTAGCCCCATGCGCATCAGTGGCGTCACCGCCTTGCTTGGGGTGATATGATTAAAAAAAAAATGTTACAGTTATCCTTACAACAAAAGAACAGTCTGCGTTTAGCCGAAAATATGTAAAATTAAAAATGAATGGAAGACTTGTAAAACTATAACGAGACACGGAATCCGACATGACGGTTATGAGTGAGAAAATATGGAAGGATAATCGCGCTTCAAAATTGAAAAAAGTTATCAAAACGCACAGGGTGCGTCGGAGCGAAATTAAATATAAGAGTAACAATGAATTGTAATGTCTCTTTCTGACGGTAGAACGCAAAAGATACGCTCCACATTGTGAGAGGAAATACCTTTGAACTTTTTTGAAAGTAAATGGCTAAAAAGTTCAATTTATTTAACGAATCCATAAATTATATTTGTGGCTGAGTTCAACTCACAACTAAATTGTCGAGTGGAGAGTGTAAAACCGCAGGAAAAAAAAACCTGCGAATTTTTCGGGAAGTTTAGGAAAATTCAGGTTCATTTATTGAACAGTATATTTATTTATTTTCGTCTACCGGCCTAAATGTTTGTGAATTCATGCAGGGTTAGTTTAAAGGTTAGGGTTAGAATGAGGATTAGGTTAGTATGGAAATGTCAATCACATCTGATATAGGATATGTAAACATTTTCTAATGAAAATAAATGACAATTGTGTAGGTAAAATAGTAGTCGAGATTTGGTATGCTAAAATTGATATTTCTGTTAAACATTATTCAAAACTGTCAGTTATTTTCTGAACCTGGCGCACGTCCACATTTACGGGACACCCGGGGTGGATCGAACTCTAGAATAGCTTGTGAACTATTACTCCATATGACACCTCTTTTTTAATGCATGCCGAAAATGTTTTACCTTAAATAGGGAGCTCAGGTTTATCTGCAATACAAGTTCCTGATTCGTCTCTAAAATTAATCCAAATTCTGTTGAGTCAACATGAAATAGATGACCGATTAAGACTTTCTGAGGACCTTATTAAATTAAGGAAGGTTTATTCCCCAGGGATCTCCTCTTGTCTAGAGCACTCCTGTTAGTAACACCAAAATGACTTTTATCAAAATAAAGGCATAAAGTAATTGCATTACTTGAAAAAAGGGAGTTTGGTTTTCCGTTCCAAAATGTCTGAAGTCCTCTCTTTAATGCTTGACTCTGATGATTTTCTTCAAGGCAACTTTCATTTTACAAAGATCAGTCATTACAAATTCAAAGGAAACCGATAAAGGGCGAACGTTCGCCGATTGAAAACAATAGAAAATAAATTAGTTTAATAAAGAAGATACTACAACCAAATCTTCAACGTTTGTAGTCATAAGTGACAAGGGATATAATAGACACTTTGCCGATATTACCTGGTTTGGTTTAAGATAATTTTCTTTACAATATATCAACCTTAAAACTTTTAGGATAGGTTCGTATAAATAGAATATGAATTATTTGTTAGAAATCAGTTTGTAGATCAGCGTTCAGGTTTACTTTGTTTTACGGTATATCAACCTCATTGGGTTATTTAATGCCGACAAGATTTTTAGGGTGAGTTCCTAAAACTAAAACATGTATTCTTTTTAAGAAATCAGGTTTCATTAACGTATTTTTTTTTTTTTTTTTTTTTTAGAGAGGTTTTTTGTCAAAAATCAAATACATTGCTGGTAATTTTTTTAATGCATTGATATTTTTTCAATAAAAATATATTTGTATACTTTCATATTGTGTTGATCTCAGTGAAGGTGTTAACTATTTGCCCATAACTGGAACTCTAACAGGTGTTACAACCACGAATTAAGTTAGACCTGGGAACAACAGCAATTAAGAAGTGGTTCCCCGTTCATCAAAACCTCTCAATCAGAGGCCTAACTGCCGGATGTAGTTTATCGTCGTACCTAGATTAAACTAATTGGAGTAGATAGACTAAACTAATTGGAGTAGATAGACTAAACTATCGCCCGGTTCACACTCCACCCACGTCTATTGAACAGGTGAAGAGGCTCATCCCTTGTTCCCTGTTTAGGATGTGGTTTCCGGCTTTCTCTTTTCCAATCTTTTCACTCTTTTCTTTTTTTATTTTTTTTCAATTGGAGTAGATAGACTAAACTATCACCCGGTTCGCACTCCACCCACGTCTATTGAACGGGTGAAGAGGCTCATCCCTTGTTTCCTGTTTAGGATGTGGTTTCCGGCTTTCTCTTTTCCAATCTTTTCACTCTTACGTAGCCCCCTACACATCAGTGGCGTTACCGCCTTGCTCGGGGTGATATGATTTTTAAAAAAACCTAGGACGAGCTATTAACTGAGAAAATAATCCTTAATTGAATGGATTAATCTTTAATTTTGCCCCATTTTCTCTTCTTTGTTAACTATTGCTACTAACAATACCTGGTGATGTGGCCGTGAGCAAGGATAGAAGCGACCAGATTAAATCGTATATTGATTTAATTTAATCAAATTGTACGAAATGTTTCCCGGTATTAGAGGCTGGCCAGTTTAAAATTGAAACTGAAGTAGTCATCTTTTTTTTATTATTTCAACCCAGGGAAGGAGATAAATCCACTAAGCCATATGAGAAAACGTTTTGGGGAAGAAATAACAATAAAAGAACAGGGATAAAAAAAAAAAAAACAGATGATACAATTAATGTTGCATTTAAAGTTTTAAAAATTGTAGTTGGCAGAAAAAACAAGAGACCGGAAATGCGAGAAATGCGAGATGGGCAACTATCAAAATTATAACTTGACGTTACATCTAGCAATTTCAACAGTAAAATGAGGAGACCTAACAGCCAACGTAGTACTCCTCTTAAACCCGTGAATTCGAGGAACCAGATAGGAAACATCATCAAAATAAAGTTAAAAATCCTTATCTCTTTCCATTTGAGATCAGATTTAACATAATGATGTTATGGACTTAAAGTCTGCCTGAGGAACAATATGTTGTTAAATAGAGCAAGCAGTGACTTGTTAATTTTAAAGTCTCAATAGAAAACTGTTGTCTTTTAATCGTTTGAGACAAAAATATGTGCCAGCATATTTTTCCTTTGTAAGATTTCTCAAACATTAAGGCCGGTAGACGGGAATAAATTTACAGTTTTAAATAAACGGAGCATCTATTCAAATGTGTGCATCCATTGAAAATAACTTTCAAAAAGGATAAAAATCTGTCGGATTAATAATTTTAAAAAAATCTATTATTACTTCTTTAGAAATTGCTTCTTTTTTTTTTAGTTTAGATATGAAGCTGAGTACAAATATAAACACCCGAGAAACTTGGACGCGAGAGACTTGCGCTTAAATTTACTTGAAATGGCTTGATGAAGCCGTCAGTTCTATGCTAACAGTTTCTTCTATCGCTCTTCTTGCTTATGGAACTCTCTTCCGGCTTCTTGTTTCCCTTCAAAAATTTAAATGCAATGTCAATCATTATCTTCTTTCTTTTTAATTCTCGTTCAGTTCTTGTCATCGCTTCTCAAACATTCCGTAAATTCTTGTGTGTTAGTGGATTCATTTCCTTCCTTGGGGTGATTGTAAATAATGATAATTTCTGCTTTCTTCGCAAAATATCAGTTTTGAGTGTTATTCAGTGTGGCAGACTTCTTCGTTATGCAGTTGTCTTCTTTTTGAAACTAACCACATTGAACATTCAAATCGTTGACTAGCTCTAAAAGAGACTAGACGAAAGGAAGAGTGAGGTAACGACTTAGTAAAAAGCCGATTAAAAGGAATTGAAAAGTAAAAAAGAATTGGAAATTTAAAAAGAAGAAACAAATAGTTTCATTTTTTTTTTTTTAACGTTTAACTGTTTTGTTGTTGATTCTCCTCCCTACTCTACGGGTAAACTTCCGTTTTCCTTGTCTACATTTCTGTGCGTGCATATCCCCAGTCAATACCTGGATGTTTTTACCTTTATTTTGTAACTGATAATACTAATTAAACATTGATAATTGAAAATAATCTTCTTAATTCGATTTAAAGTCGCGGTTAACGCAAGATCAGAGGTTCAGGAAATGGCGAAAAGAAGAGAAACAGAAAAATGACGAATTAAGAAATACAGGGAAAGAAAAAAAATATACCAGGCACCCATTTTTATCTGGTATCTTTTTAGAGCGAAAGAGAAGCGTTTGCGAGTGGAGTGGGAATTTAACTGGGGATCCACAGATACATACATGTATATCCGTTTAAAAATATCGAGTCGCAATTCAATAAAGAAAATCAATAAGCCACCGTTGCATACATGTACACTAGTTCTTGCACAAAAGGCTTGCATATCAGAACAAGCATGATATATAAAACTGATATATAAAAACTCACAAAACTATGGTTATGTTCATATATAGAGAGAAATATTTAGGCACAAAAGCATGGTGTAACGGTTAACGAGCTTGTCTTGACAGATCAATTACGACAGAATAGTAAATCCGATACTCCCTGGGTGGTGTCGTCATTCGGCCATTTACCAAAAATTAGTGGTGCGCAATTAAACACTATATACATAAATAATGCAGGCGTAAGAATAGAATTGTTACACTTTTACTAATGTCCGGTTTTCCACATGTGAATTTTTAAATAGAATACAATTCCCCAGCCATTCAAAATGATGACATATTTTATGAAGTCGTAACTATTACAAGAAGGTTTTCACATGTGTTTTTATATATACATGTATAAATAGACTACTTTACCCAAACCGTCCACAATGATGGCTTATTTTATTAAGTCCTTACTATTATTAGAAGGTTTTCACATGTGGGTCTTTAAATATATAAACTGACTAGTTTAGCCAGGCTGTTCAAAATGATGGAATATTTTGTTAAGCCCTTAATATTATTAAAAAGTTTTCCCATATCAGTCTAAAATATGTACAAATGCACTAATTTATTCATACCGTCTATAATTATGGCATATATTTTTATGTTTTTCGTGTATCAATTTTTTTTCTTATTCTCAAATCATTACTGCTTCTCCCTTTGATTTCGTAATAGTCTTAGAAAACTACACTGCACTCATAGCAAGGACACCACTGCCTCACGTTGGCAGTTGGAAGTGATAACACCCGTATATAACATGTTTATAAATACTACTATTATTTATCAGGAAACCACTTGATATATATATATATATATATATATATATATATATATATATATATATATATATATATATTAAGCATCGCTGGTACATGCACTTAACTTCATTCAAAAACAACTTATATCGAAACCAAACATCCCTTTCCGCATATTTTTGGAAAATAAAGGACACAAAACAGAAACCCAAAGTAAAATGGAAAATCCTGGAAAAAACTAGAAACTGCAACTCGCTTAACGACATCTGCCCTTTATGCTTAAGTGAAAAGCTACACATTCTAAAGTACCCCAACAATGGCGAACTATTGAACCGTAGAGACGAATTAGCAGTGTTATGTAAACATCAAAAATATTTTTCGTTAAAATTCAATTAACCAAAAATTACCTCATTCACATAAAATAATCCCCTCCAAAAAGGTAATTAATACCCATGTTTAATCCTCAAAATAAAAAAAATGAACATCGTATAAATAAAAGAAAATAAACTCACACAATATTAATAGTAACTTTATTCCATCCACTCACAGATGGTAGTAAAATAAAAAGTATCTACCCTTTCTTAAAAAAAACCTTACATCCCAATATCAGGATTACCCAGACAACACTAAAAAGTGACCTGTCCCAAACTAAGCTACTCCGCACCCCTCTCCTAACCCAAGGCTGTATCACTATGGCTACAAATTGCCGGCTAAATCGTACTATAAACTCCCACCACATTCACTTATTACCAAAAATAAATCGTTTTCACCATTTATTTATCATTTCAACTTATCACCAGATGAGGAGCAAATGTAGCTCCGAAACGCGAAGATTTTTGTGTAGTGATACCGTACTTTTATAAACTATTGTAACAACCATTACAATATAAAGCTCTACATTGTATCGAGCACTCTTTATAAAAACAAATGCATGAACAGTGGGTTTAAAACCTACGTGTTCCATAACTTTCTTACAATATATATATATATATTAGTCATCCACATAAAAACCTGTTTTGTTGTATCACAGCTCATCAGTGCGGCTAGACACATCCACTTGCTTCTGACCGGGATCGAAACTCGACCGATTTGGACGTCAGTCGGAGTTGCTACTCCCCTAAGCCATAGGCGCATGGAATCAGAGAGGGGGAAATTTTAACGTGTAATTATAAGCAGTGTATACACACGCCAGTCACCGGAAAAGCTCAATTCATTTCTGAAGAGTAATGCTTATATCGCAGAAGTGGAAACTGTTTTTAAAATTTTCTTCTCTAGAGAGAGAGAGAGAGAGAGAGAGAGAGAGACTAATGAAGAATGAATCTCATTTCTTTTCCTCTTTTTTCCACTCTTCCTTGAATTTCTTTCTTTCCTTGATTCTTCCTTATTTTCTTTCATGTTTTCTTTCTCGTTCTCATATTCTCATTCCCTCCTTGTCTTTCCTTTCTACTTCCTGTCTCACCTTTGCCTCCCTGTCACAAGGTCTTTCTTCTTCTCTTGCTCTCTTTCACACTTTAACACACACGCACGCACGCACAAACCCCTGCCCCTTTTCGAAAGACTCCTCTTCACTTCTATCATCGTTCGACTCCCTATTTCTCTGTCCCACCGCACCGTCACCACTTTTTACCGTTTCAGAATTAATCAATTGATTGGTGCGGAGGGCGAGGGGGGGGGGCGCAACTAATTGCGTTTGCAGATCACATGCTCACGTGACTCTGTGGTCATCATTTTCTGGCCGGAGATCAACTCTAAATGAAATTATCGGCTTGGCCTTTTCAGTTGTTCCGTTTGGAATTGCGCTGAAATGATTGGACGGAAAGCATACAAGAAAATGGATTTGAGAAAATGGATAAGATGTCGGAGGGGAAGCATGGAAAGAGAGACAGAAAGTGAAAGAGCCAGAGCGAGGGGGAGAAGAGAGACAGAAAGTGAAAGAGCCAGAGCGAGGGGGGAGAGAGAGTGGCGGAGAATCGGATAAGGGAATTGCCAGAAAGATAAGTAAAATAAAGATTAAGCGGTGAGAGGCAAAAACGAGATTATCGACACTTCTAAACTTATTTATCAATGGAATTGTGTGTGTGTGTGTGTGTGTGTGTGTGTGTGTGTGTGTGTGTGTGTGTGTGTGTGTGTCCGTTACCTATAGACTCCGAAACGGGTGAACCGATTTTCTTGAAAATTTACACAGTTGTACTATAAGCGTCTGCGAGTGTTCTTAGCTAGGTTTTGTGTCGAGGTACCCCCGATAAATATCGAAAATCGATAATCGAAAAAGTCGGGTTATAGATGGAGTGGTCCGATTTTAATCAAATTTGATACACTCATAGACAAAGACAAGAAACGATATTCAAAGGTTTCAAGGTTGCAGTTCTTACAATAGTGCAGAAAATCGATAATATATATATAAAAGGCAAGATGTTTGTGTGTGTGTCTGTTTATCTGTCTGTATGTCTGTATTTTATTCAGCTCTTTTATCTTAGTTTTTGCTTCGGGTTTGGCTCTAAGTAGGTATAATTGTATTTCTTAGTCTAAGCTATGATACCATTTACTCAAAGGACTTATTTAGCCTTCAAAATTCAGTTTACGACGAAAAAAACTTATTTGATATTGATACCAGGAAATCAAAATTTGACTTACATCCATTCATTTTTCTTTCAGTCTACGGTTTCGCTTTAACTGGAAACAACTATTGCTTTTTAGTCTTTCATGCCAACGTCCAAAGAGTCTGAGCTCCAGGACCATGGATTAGTTTTCATGACACCCGAGAAACGCCAGGTTATACTGCTAGTATTTTCTAAATACCAAAATAACTGATAAAAGAGAATTACTTACTGCAATTATTAACAAGTGTCATTCATTTGACTCTTGCGAAGAACCTTTCTCAACTTGGTGTATCTTTTCAATCAGTGGCCATGAAGGCGGAATGATACGACTCAACAGAAACTGCTTCCGGCTTGATGAAAATAAAATGACAAAACACTTTCAATTGGTAGCCCTGGGTATGACGATAAAGTACATCCGGCAGGCAGCAAGGCCTTTAATAGAGAGAGTGGAGGTTTTAAGGAGCCTAGAAAACCCTCTTAATTACTGTCGTTCGCAAGTTAACCCTGACACGGGCTGATAGTACATGTTAGGGTCTCATATATGGGCAAATAGTCAACCTCAAAATAATAGCGAAACACAATGAAACTGTAAAGATACTTTTTTATGAAGATGCCAGCAATACACTTATATATATATATATATATATATATATATATATATATTTTAAACATATACTATTAAATATAAGAGACAATGAATGTTTATTATGTTTAACTATGAGCCGTTCTAAACGTCGTATTTTGGCTTTAATTTCAATTGAAAATAAAGACAAAAATCCTCCAACATTTGGATAATTTTTTATTAATTTATTTCTAAGCTTTCGGCTCACATGGACCATCTTCAGGGAAGTTATTTAGACGGTAATACAATAACATCCATCATCACCGCCGATTTTATTTTGTGTTGACATAAAACTCCGCTTGGCAACGGCAATAGTTACCAAAAATAACAAACGCAGTTTGAGAACTTGCAATGCGGTTCTATGACGTCACACCGCGTGATAGCGCGAAATGACAACAAAACCATGTATTCAAATGCAAGGTAACGTGTTATGTCCGGATTTAAAGGTGATTTTATTGAGTGTTGGTTGTTTCGATTTGATGTACATGGCCTCCAATATCTGCAAGTTCCTCTTACTGTGTGTATGAGTAAGGATCACCGTATTGTTGACCAAAATCTGTCTGATATTACTTACATGTTTATGTTTTTCAGAGAAATGTTGTTTAATTGTACTCTTATCAGAAAGATGACATGTAAGTCTACGGAAGAGCGTGGTTGTAGTAAAACCAATATGTGTACTAGGTTTTTTATTATTATCAGAGATGCAATCTCTGAATGGGCATGTAAATTGGTACACTACAATGTTTTTTGTAGAGAATTTAGTTTAGTGCTTGTTGGGTTATTAGAGACTATGAGGTCGATTGATGTGAATTTTTTATAATTTGATGGAAAATGTTATTGTATTACCGTCTAAATAAACTCTCTGAAGATGGCTCATGTGAGCCGAAAGCTAAGAAATAAATTAATAAAAAATTGTCCCAATGTTGGAGGGCTTTTGTCTTTCTTTTCAACTGAAATTAAAGTCAAAATACGACGTTTAGAACGGCTCATGATGAAACATAATAGACATTCATTGTTTCTTATATTTAATAGTATATGTTTAGAAAATTATTTGCTGCCTCGATACACTATATATATATATATATATATATATATATATATATATAAACCCAAACAGTATATATTTATAGTAAAATTGCAAACAATACATATTTATACTAAAACTAACAGTGTAGCCCAGCGTTGCTCGGGTGTAATGAAAGCTTTAAAACTAATTCATGGTCCTGGAGCTCAGACTCTTCGGACGTTGGCACGAAAGACTAAAAAGCAATAGTTGTTTCCAGTTAAAGATGAAACCTAGACTGAAAGAAAAATGAATGGATGTAAGTCAAATTTTGATTTCCTGCTATCGATATCAAATAGGTTTTTTGCGTCGTAAACTGAATTTTGAAGGCTAAATAAGATCTCTGAGTAAATGGTATCATGGCTGAGACTAAGAAATACAATTATACCTACTTAGAGCCAAACCCGAAGCAAATACTAAAATAAAAGGGCTGAAAAAATACAGACATACAGACAGATAAACAGACACACACACAAACATCCTGCCTTATATATATATATATATATATATATATATATATATATATATATATATATATAATCGATTTTCTGCACTATTGTAAGAACTGCAACCTTGAATCTTCTGAATATCGTTTCTTCTGTCTTTGTCTATGAGTGTATCAAATTTGATTAAAATCGGAACATTCCTTCTATAACCCGATTTTTTCGATTATCGATTTTCGATATTCATCGGGGGTAACTCGACACAAAACATAGCTAAGAACATTCGCAGACGCTTATAGTACAACTGTGTAAATTTTCAAGAAAATCGGTTCAGCCGTTTCGAAGTCTATAGGTAACGGACACACACGCACAGACAACGTTCCATTTATATATATATATATATATATATATATATATATACTAGCCTTTTTCTCTTTATCGCATTATATTCATATCTATTCAACATTCCACTTTTATCGTGCTATATATTTGAAATTTGCAAAATTCAATAGTGAACATAGATAGATAGATAGATAGATAGATAGATAGATAGATAGATAGATAGATAAACCGTGTAAATAAAGGAATAAAAGGTTCTTGGTGTTGTCACCATGCAGTGTTTATTTCTATATCCTATTGTCTAATTGTATAATATTTACTCTGATATTAAGCATTTTTTCACTTTAAACTTCGCAAATTCTAATATATAAATATATATATATGTCTATGTGTGAGTATGTGTGCATGCACGTGCGTTGTTGTCGTTGCTTTTGTTGTTGTTGTTGTTGTTGTTGTTGTTGTTGTTGTTGTTTATAATATTATGCCCACCCTCACCAGAGACTTTGATCTCTCGGCTTGTCGTCTCCATTTCTCGCACCGACAACAGTTGTGCTATCCGGTCATACCCCACTAATGTCCTTGGGAAAGGCATGAATACGTTTCCTTCCGTTGTCCTAACTTTGGCTTAAATAGCTAGGTAGTCTGGGCACTTTAGCTTTGACTAGCAGTCTACATGGGAGACAGTCTACATGGGAGACAGTCTACATGGGAGACAGTCTACATGGGACAAAGTCTACATTGTCCTGAAAGCCACGGAGAAGACAGCGAGAAACCATTTCATTATTTTTCCGAGAAAATTTTGGCAATTCATTGATAGTAAAGAAAATGGGATCTGTGGAGAGCCATGATCGCCTACATCCTGAAGAGATATGTTATTTAAAACCTTTGATAAAGCAACAAAATACCAATATATTATCTCAACCATGAAATATTAGCAATTCATAGAAAATAAATCTGTGAAGAGCCATGATCGCCTATATCCTGAAAGGACATGCTATTTAAAGCCATGGAAAAAGGTAATTAAGACACTGCTCCACTATCTTTCCAAATAAGTCATTTCAATTTATAAATAATAAAGAAAAGGAATATGTAAGGAGCCATGATCGCCTATGTCCTGAAACGAAATTACGTTTTTTTAATCGTATCACCCCAAGCAAGGTGGTAACGCCACTGATGCGCAGGGGGCTACATAAGAGAAAAAGATTAGATAGGAGGAGAGTAAAAAAAAAAAGACAAACCATTTGCAGGGGGTGTCAGAGAAAGGAGCAAGAGAAGGATGGGAATACAGGTGTGATGACAGTTGCAAAGGTAGAAAGAAAGAAATATATACAGGGTGTCAAGTGGTTAAGAGATGGTTATTGACATTGCATTTAAATTCCTGTAGGTTGTAGCCGTCAGGAAAGCAAGAATATGGAAGCGAGATCAACAGGCGGGAAGTGCGAGTAAAGAAGGTTGATCTAACTGTGAATGGGTGGGACCCAGTTGCCAGCCTGGTTGCACGAGTAAACTCCTGTGGCAGGGGCACCAGTGACTTAAGTTCGTCGGAGCAGAAGCCATGAAAATATTTATAAAACAGACAAAGAGAAATCACATCCCGTCGGTGAGAAAGCGGGTGGAGTCGAACCGCCAGGTCGGTACTTATCACATTACTGATTCTCCGTTGGAGCCTGTCAAGAACACTGAGACGAACATCAGGGGCGCCTGGCCATATATGACAGCGGTATTCCATGCACGGACGGATGGTTGATTTGTATATGTGCAAGATGGATTCAGACGAAAAAAAAAACATCCTGGCACGACACAGTGATCCAAACTTCCTAGCAGTGGCTTTAAAGCCATTGAGACGGTAAATAAGAAACCACTTCACTATCTATCAACGCAATATATAGATAATAAAGAAAAAATATGTGGCTAGATATGATCACTTACGTCCGGGTGAAAGATGGCATAATAAATAATAAAATTATTTTTTCAAATAATAATACTTTTATTTTTCTATTTTTATTTATTTATCTATTTATTTATTTATTTTATTTAGCTACCGATTCAACATAAATATGGAAAGATCATCTATGTTTGATTCTTTTAAATTAGGTAAAGTTGTGTTTGAACTATGGATAAGACGATCATAAAATGGCCGCCTTTATTCAATGTAGGTTGTGGTCGTGTGGCAAATCAGCGACTTTATTTAGCAATTGATTCGATATTCGCCCTAACATTGGGAATAACAATTAAATTAGCTTGAAATGATTATATATATATTTAATGAACCTGTGTACATTACAAATTGCTTGCGATTCCGCCGTTCAGAAAGTGGTGTTTGATAATCAGGCTTAAGCGATTGTATTGCTCGTCTCTTTTTGACGGGTCAAAAGTAATGAAAGATTATCTTGAATCAGTTCGAGAAAAATGCTAGAATCTTGTGTTTTGTTAGGGATGCTCGTTTCCTGTAGCCTTGAGCCAGAATAAGCAAAGCTTAAGTGTTCTTACAACTTGATGAATCCCGAGATTGTTGAGTGAAAAAAGAAAAAGAATAACACAAGATACTTTAATAGATATAAACTTAGAAGAACCAATAAAAGAACAGTCCTGTTCATCCTCAAAGAATTAATTTTTTAAAATTGGAAATGTTCCTGTTTTCCTTGTTCTAAACAGTTTGTTTCGACAATAAAACCTCTTTCTAAAATTTGGTACTGTAGGGGCCTCGGTGATGCTTTTCAAATTGGCATAAGGTTGAATGTTGGAATGTGGAAGAATAAAATATTTCGTTTTGTATGCTGAAATAAAATTTTTATTAACTAAACAGAATAACAAATTTGTAAGAAGAAAATGTTCAAAGATACAATGTAAGTAGTTAAATGTTCCAAAGAAATAGTAGTAAGGAGTTAAGTGAATCCTCAAAGTTGATAGTAGCAGAATGTGTGTAGAAAGATTATTCACAGGTTACTAATAAAATCTGTGTTCCTTTCCTTTTTTTATGCTCGGCGAGAGAGTGAAAAGGAAGATGACGCAATAAAGGAAATTGTACTTATCGGACTTTAGTTTTTAGGAGTCAGTTGAAGATGTCGTATTGTTGTTGTTTCTTTGACGGCGGGTGAGTGAAGACGAAGAAAGAAAAATTAGAAGGAGAGGAAGAACGAACGTATGTCGACGCGACATGACAGGGTCGGCTTCTTGAAATGTCTTCCTTACATTGTGACAAGGTCCTTATCAGATTACTGCTCCCATCGGACTGATTTGGTTGGTCAAGACGTGGATAAGTAGTGAAATTTAGTCACGTGATTGGATCGAACCGCATACCTATTTTTTTTTTTTAGGTGTTAAGAAGATCTGACCGGGGTCATAGTTTATTTTGCTATTTCGTATCCAATCAGAATTCAGAATCTTTATTTTCACGCCGGTTTGTGAAATTTGCCTTGGTATGGGTTTTTTTCCGAAATATTTTCAGTCATTCTGATCCATTTTTGCGGTTGTATAATTTTACTTTTTGCGTTTCAGTTAATTGTTGGTTGATATCGGATTTGTATCTTATACTAACCATGAAAATAGTCTCTTCTCAACACGTCTTTTTTGTAAAGAAAAGTGTCCGTTTGGGAGGGGGTTGTTTTTTGTTTTTTCAAATCCTTTTCTATGATAACAATGTTACGATGATATGTAAGCACATCCGGTCTCACTATGGAATGCTAGGAGTAGACGGATCGAGCAGCAGTTGAAATAAAATACTTGTTATCTCCGTGCTGCTTCAGTTTTTCAACAGCCTGAAAGGACAAGGCACATAGAAGAAGAAGAAGAAGAAGAAGAAGAAGAAGAAGAAGAAGAAGAAGAAGAAGAAGAAGAAGAACTCATAGTTTATCTTTCCACCCTAAACTCAGGAAAACAGTTCCTTTCGAATCACTACTTTCAACTTTCACTTCTTAATTGCCTTTCATGATTTTGTTCGAGTCACTGTGAAAGCGTCCTTTTTTTCAGACAATTAAATTGAACTTCATTTAAGAAACTGGCCTTGGGAGATTTTAGAGCATTAATCTTTTGCGGAACTCATCATATATACGATCCATCGCTAAAAATGCCGGTAAAATGGTCAGCACTCTATACCGCTCTAGTAAGTAGCATAGGGAAGAGACAACTGAAGTTCCTGGGACATGTAATGAGGAAGGAGGGCTTGGAGAACCTGATACTAACAGGCCAGTTAGAGGGGAAAAGCGTCAGAGGAAAGCAGCGGATAACATATTTGAAGGGTCTGAGCAGATGGATGACAGAACGGGGGTTACGCGGTGTAACAGGAGAAAGCGTGCTATGAGTCACCAGAGATAGGAGACGTGGAAGGCAATGATCGCCTACGTCGTGAAAGGTCAAGGCACATAGAAGTACCTGTCACTTTCTGCTATCATCTACCTTTACATGAGTCACAACAGGCGGGAAATGGAGTACCCTTGTCATATTTGGGCGGAAGCTAACAAATCTTCACTTTACAGTTTCGATAGAGATCAAAAGAGTCCCTGTTGGAAAAGAATTATTTTTCACCTTTCACTCTCCCTCTTATGGGCGTTATGTGGCAAACCTTTTGTTAGTCTATCGCTACTTCCATGGAAAGTACTCAGATGAACTGCATTCTTTGGTTCCTCCAGATTTAATCTTCATGGCTATGACCCGCCATTCCACTTACGTAGTAGCAAACCACCCGTATTCCATCGGCGAGAAGTAAGTTCTTTTCAGACAGATTTTTCCCGAGAACCACTGCTCTGTAATACAGACTCACAAGAGGATGTTTCCTCGATCACTACAATCTTAACCTGTTCAAAGTGTCCCTTGACATAAGCCTCTACCGCGGGTGGCTCCTATACAGGGTGAACCTTACTGAAAAAGGAAAGAAGAAAAAAAAGCAAATCCTGAATCTATCCATACATTCAGAACATCGACAATGTTTTTATTGATCCTTTATGTTTATTCGGATGTCCGTCGTGGTGCAGTGGATATCGGCTCGGAACGAGAGATCGGAGTGCCGAGTTCGAATTCCGGTTGAATTCCTTGCATTCACTTACGCACAAACACCCTTAGGAAAGGTATTAACCCATCTCTTCCCTCCAGTAATGGGTTAAATAATAGGACAGATTGGGTTCTATAGCCTTGGCTGACAACCAGTCTACCGCAGAAAGCAATGGCAACCGACTGCGGGATAATCTTTTGCCCAGTCAGTCATGTCTCATTCGAGACATGATCGCCCAAAGCGTGTATTACGTATGGCACTTAACTGACTGACTGACTATGTCTATTCATTTCTAATATTTAAAAATATTTTTTAGATATTAGAAAAAAAAATTTTTTAATATTTCCTTTTTTTTTTTCGTACAAAATACGATTGATTCTTATCAGTGTTTCATAAGTCGTCCTATTTTAAAACAAATCGACGTGTTGTAATGGTTAACAAGCTTGTCTTGCTAGATCAATTACGCTTGAGTTGTGAGTTTGAATCTCGCTAGTTGTTCCATGCATTCGGCCTTGTGCCATACCTAAGTTACGCGTAGAAAATCACCATTTAACATCCAATTTTAGAAAAAAAAACTCTTTAAGGGTTTCCCATCGAAAATAAAAATCGTAATTAATTTTTTTAAAAACCAAAAAATCAGTTTTATATTCTTTCTTTCTTTCTTTCTTTCTTTCTTTCTTTCTTTCTTTCTACTTTTCTTATTCATCTTCCTTGTTTTTCATCTATTTTATTTTTTATCTTTTTTCTTATTCATTTCTTTCCTTTTGGCTTTTTCCGAATATTTTTACAGTGATATTCACCCTGTATAAGGCACAAGAGCAACTCGTGGTAAAGCGTTACAGAGTAAATGGCATAATTTATTGAGGCCCTAGACTTGAACAGGTCAAGACTGTAACAATCAACAAAGGTTCCTCTTGGGAGTCAGTCGAACAAAGCAGCGGCCTTTGTGAAGAAAGATGCTCGAGTAGAACTTATCTCTCAACAAATAGCATATGAAGTGAACCAGATTGTTCGCTACAATGTGCGTGGCATGGCCGATCTTAGCCGTGAAGGTTAGGACTGGTAGAACTAAGGAATGTAACTTTGTATTTGTTTATATTTCTGAGATGAGGTACTATTTACATTATTTACATTATTCGGACAATTGTCCTCATCTTCGTTGCCAGTTTTACGACGTTACGGTCGTCAAAATAAAGGGATTGGTTCAAAATTCCTAGCACCTGAAGAAAGCCGGGGCGTACAACGGTTGAAACGTCGTGAAAATTTGCAACGAAGATGAAGACAATAGTCCGAATAATCTAAATTGTGGAATGTAGCTAGTCTGAACACTTTCGATAGAAATAGTGATAAGATAGCAAGAGGCTGTGGGAAAAGAGTTTTATGATGGAAAATAAGGACGTGGAGACTCTTTTAGACTCTCTCAAGAGTAGAACGTGAAGATTGTCAGCTGCTGGCCATATAGGAAAGCAGTGCGCCATTTTCAGTCTCGTCTGACTCTTGTAAACAAAGAGGATAGCAGGAGAAGTCAAATACTTACTTTTTTTTCTTATCGTTTCACCCCAAGCAAGGTGGTAACGCCACTGATGCGCAGGGGACTACATAATAGTAAAAGATTAGATAGGAGGAGAGTAAAGAGAAAGACGAACCAGTTACAGGGGGTGTCAGAGAAAGGAGCAAGAGAAGGATGGGAACACAGGTGTGAAGACAGTTGCAAAGGTAGAGAGAAAAGAAAAGATATACAGGTTGATGTAGAAAGAACTGGCGTTAAATGGATAAGAGATGGTTATTGACATTGAATTTAAATTCCTGGAGGTTGTAGCCGTCAGAAATACAAAGATATGGAAGAGAGCTCCACAGGTTGGAAGTACGAGAAAAGAAGCTACTGGAATAGAATTGTCGGCTGCATTTGGTTGGTCTAACTGTGAATGGGTGGGACCCAGCTGCTAGTCTGGTTGCACGAGTAAATGCCTGTGGCCGGGGCACCAGTTACTTAAGTTCGTCGGAGCAGAAGCCATGAAAATATTTATGGAAGAGGGAAGCCACATCCCGTCGGTGAGATTCTGATTCTCCTTTGGAGCCTGTCAAGAACACTGAGATGAACAGCGGGGGCGCCTGACCATATACGACAGCAGTATTCTATGCACGGAAAGATGGTTGATTTGTATATGTGCAAGATGGATTCAGACGGAAAACAACATCCTGCCACGATACAGTGATCCAATCTTCCTAGCAGTGGATTTAACCATTGACTCAACGTAATGGTTCCACTTGAGATCGGTAGATAGGGTAAGGCCGAGGAGGCGCAGTATATTGCTCTCAGGGAGACTCGCTTGCTCCATGCTTATAGGAGGCAGGAGAGGTTGCCTGCGATGATTGACAGACAGCACTTGAGTGGTAGAAGGAATTGACCATTCTTCTAGAATCTTCAGCAATAGATCGAATATACGATTTTTTTCCAAAGACGAATTTCGCTCAAATGGGTGACCAAACTGTTTAAAATCAGATGATGATCTCATGACAGACACACGAAATTCATTTTCGTGATTCTAAAGCACTGCTGGCTTCAGATAACAAATAGGAGGCCGTTGTCACTTTCTCTTTTTTGTTTGTTTTTTGCAATCTCAGCACTCAACATAATTTTGTTAAAATATTTTTATTAAGAGTTACAGTCTGTATGAATACTTGCTGCCTAATATATATATATATATATATATATATATATATATATATATATATATATATATATATTAGGCAGCAAGTACTTTTGTACATTTGTACTTTTGCATTTGTTTGTATTTGTATCGAGCACTTTTTCTTATTTTTTGTGGTTGGTTCCGTTTGGGTTTTTTTCTTTACTGCGGAGTATTGTATGTCTTGTCTTTATTCTGCGGATTTCTTTTTTTTTCCCCCTCTTATCCAACGCCTTAGTGCGACGGATGTTAACGGAATTAGATTCTGTCGGTTATTCGTTTTTCTTAAAGTTTTTCTTAAAGTTTATCTTTGTAGAATTTTAGGATTTAGATACTTACAGAGTCAGTTTAGGTATATATATATATATATATATATATATATATATATATATATATTAAAACAGAAATAGGGATTGTTTCCAACGAGAGAAATTGGTAAAGAAGAAAAAGTGCGAGAAGCCGTGAGTTTTGTTTAAAATGTAGATTTATTATTGCTATTATTATAATTATTACTTACTTTTTGTATGATGTATTAAGTGTCCATAATGAATTAAATGTCCATTGTGGTGATCACAAGTTACATAATTGTACAATTTTTTTTTCCGGTAAAGGAAGAAAATCTGAAACCAATGGCCTTTTAATTTGCACATACAAATTACCATCCAAAAATAAACTTCAAATACACAAAAAAAAATATTTAAAGTTATTTTTAAAATAGGGAGGAACAACAATTTGTATTTAAACTTTTTGATTTTCGATTAGTAAATAGAATCTATGCTAAATAATTCTATAAACTAACCCCAACAAATCTTTTAAGTATTTTAAAAATATTTTTGAAACTTTGTAGATTATTATAATTTTTAAAAAATGAAAACAATTCTTTTAAAATTTCATTATTAATAAAAAAAAATTAGTGTTCTTTAGACCATAATTTTTATTATTTATTCAAGCAATTAAAATTTTATCAAATTAAATAATGTCATAAATGTGTTGGATTTTTTTATTTTACTAGTGAGAGCAAATTTTCGGAAATAGAGGCAAAACCTTTCAAAAAAAATAATAGATGATTTACATTCCCCAATGAGTCCTGCGTTTAACTAACAAAACCAATTTTACTAACAAAATTTAATTTTTTAAAATTTCATGAATTTACGTGGACGGGGGTAACAGATGTAAAAAAAAAGTATTTT
>JBBBDQ010000788.1:0-72500 GCA_037127315.1 Ascarosepion bandense | reverse complement strand
CCTTCAAAAGTCATTTTACGTCGAAAAAAACTTATTTGATATCGATACCAGGAAATCAAAATTTGACTTACATCCATTCATTTTTCTTTCAGTCTACGGTTTCGCTTTAACTGGAAACAACTATTGCTTTTTAGTTTTTCGTGCCAACGTCCAAAGAGTCTGAGCTCCATGACCATGGATTAGTTTTAAAGCTTTCATTACACCCGAGCAACGCCGGGCTATACTGCTAGTCCCACTATAAATAAAGTGTATATCAGATCAACTAAGAACACTTTTAAGCAGCGCTGGTACATGCACTTAACTTCATTCAAAAACAACTTATACCGAAACCAAACATCCTTTCTGCATACTTTTGGGAGCGAAAGGACTCAAAACAGAAACCCAAAGTAAAATAGAAAATCCTAGAAAAAACTAGATCTTGCAACTCACTTGACGACATCTGCCCTTTATGTTTAAGTGAAAAGCTGCACATTCTAAAGTACCCCAACAGTAGCGAACTATTAAACCGTAGAGACGAATTAGCAGTATTATGCAAACATCGCAAATATTTCTCGTTAAAATTTAATTAACCAAAAAATACCTCATCCACACGAAACAATCCCCTCACAATGCAATGCACATAATCAATCCTTAAAAAAAAAAGAACAAATAACGTATAAATAAAAGAAATTAAATCTCACATAACATTAACAGCAATTTCATGTACCTAAAAATAGTAGTAAAATAAAGACTATCGACACTTCCTTAAAAAACCATATATCCCAATATAAGAATTACCTAAACTAAACTAAAGGAAAAAGTGACCTGTCCAAAAGTAAGCTACCCCACACCCTTCTCCTAACCCAAAGCGGCATATCTAGGACTACAAAAGGACGACGAGAGATCATACTAAACTTCCACCCTACATTTACTTACATCGTTTTCACTTACAGCGGCGCCACTTCCATCACACTTACATAGCAGTAAAATAAACAAAAAATGTCTACCCTTCCTTAAAAATAACAATAAATCCTAATATAAGAACTACCCAGACAAAATAAATAAGGAACCTGCTAAGCTACGTCTCCTAACCCAAGGCTATATCTCTAGGGCTACAATACGGCCGACTAAATCAGAATAAACTCCTACCCCACATTCACTTAAACATCATATTACCATAAATAAACCTTTTTGACCATTTAATTTTCATTTCAACTTATCACCCGATGAGAAGCGTACGTAGCAGCTTCGAAACGCGAAAATCTTTGTATAGTGATACTATGAATTTATAAACCATTGTAACAACCATTACAATATATATATATATATATATATATATATATATATATATATATATATATATATACACTCAAGCATTTTCTTTTAAATTTTTAATATATATATAGATATAGATATATATAGATATATACTTAAGCATTTCTTTTCCAGCATTTCCCGCCTGTGGAACTCCCTTCCGTATACTTGCTTCTATGATAGCTACAATCTCCAAACAACATCAGTCGCCATCTCTTATTCTATCCCCCACTTATCCTTTCCCCAACACCCTCTGTATCTTGTTCTTCTCCCTTTTTCACTTTACCCTCACGCAACTCTCTTCACACCAGTATTCTCATCCTTCTCTCACACATTCTATGACCCCCCCCCCATGTAAACGGTTCATCTACAGTATAGTCTGGTATTGAAATTTCAAAATTTTAATTTTTCTGTTAAACATAGTCATCTGTCTCTTAAGCTATTAGGGGCTCTAGCCTTGCCTATCAACTTTCATTGTATCTGTGGATTTAAGTTATTTTTAATTCCCAGTATATATATATATATATATATATTGTTTAATTACTTAGTTTCTGGTCATAATAAGATTAGACCAGTGCACATTTGTATTAAAAAGTGTTCGATACAATTATATTGTAGAACTTTTGAATATTCTCCATTTGTAAACGAGTTATTACGCGACCCAGGTTTCTACCATGAATGGTGTCTTCAGGCGATTTTCAATAACTGATTTTACCGTTTACCGTTTTCTTTAAGAACGCTCACGTAACGGTGCTTTTTTGTTTTGTTTTATTTTTGAACGCTCACGTGGCAGGGAATATTTGAACGCGCAATTTTTTTTTAAATTACAAGGAATTATGGACCTCTTAGGTTCATACAACCATGGATGAAAACGCCATAATTTCTTGTAATTTTTAAAAATTGCGCGTTCAAAAATTCCCTGCCACGTGAGCGTTAAATAAAACACCGTTAAGTGAGCGTGCTTAAAGAAAACAGTAAACTTATATCACTTATTATATCACTTATTGCAAATCGACTGACGACACCACTCATGGTAGAAACCTAGGTCGCGTAATAACTTGTTTACAAATGGAAAATATGTGTGTGTGTGTGTGCGTGTGTGTGTGTGTGTGTGTGTGTGTGTGTGAAAGAGAGAGAGAGAGAGAGAGAGAAAGAAAGAAAGAAAGAAAGAAAGAAAGAAAGAGAAAATTAAACAGACTGTCACAACACAATTGATCTCAGAGTGTCACAGAGAGTAATTTAGATGATTTTACGACGTCAATCGTGGTTTGGCTATCTATTAATGTCGACTTTTGCATGGGGCACCCAGTTAGGATCCAACTCCCTACTAATATTAGATAGAACTTCTTACTAGTAGTGATGGTCAACTAGATTTGCCTCGCTAACCCTTACCCCACGCTGATGTGCCCGAAAGAAAGAGACTGAAAGATAAAGAGAGATAAGAAAAAGAAAGAAAGGGAGGAATCGAGAGAGAGAGAGGGGGGGAATAGAGAGAAAGAGAGAGCGAGGAATCGAGAGAGTGAGAGAGAGAGAGAGAGAGAGAGAGAGAGCGAGGAATCGAGAGAGTGAGAGAGAGAGAGAGAGAGAGAGAACATTACAAGATGGAAAAAATATGCTTTGTGTGTATTTAAATGACATTTTCTACTGTGAAATATTCATTCACTTACGACTTGTCATTCTTTCAAAATATTTTATGTATATATGTGCATTTTAATGTGCATGTGTGATTTTATGTGTGTGTTTCTTTCTCTGCGTGTTTGTATGTGTGCATGTGTTTGTGTGTGTGATTGTGCTATTATGTTTTTGCATATATATGCGTGTGTTTTTGTGTTTGCGTGTATGTATGTATGTATGTATGTATGTGTGTGTGTGTTTTCGTGTTTGCATGATGTATAGATATATGCTATGTGTGTGTGTGTGTGTGTGTGTGTGTGTGTGTGTGTGTGTGTGTGTCGTGGTGTATGTGTATGTGTGTATGTGGGTGTGTAAATATCGCCTCTTTTTAGCCACTTCCTACGATTTCTTGCCCTCTCTTTCCTTTTCCACCCCTCCCTTATTCACCTTGCTTTTTTTCTTCTTCATTTCCTTCCGTCTCAAACACAGTCGCTCTTCTCCCTCTTTTTCATCTTACTCCTTGTCTCTTCTTCCCTTTCTCTTTCACATTCTTCTCACTTCTTTCCCAGCCCCAACTTTGTCCATCCTCTCGCGTCCCTTTTGACACAAAACCACATAATCAAGTTGTGAGCTTTCAAATCGAAGTGTCATGTTCAAAAGCAACTTCTATCGACCAGGACACCCACCCGGGCCAATCTACCCGACCCTCCAAACCACTCTTACTTTGAACAATGAAACTGATGATATGTCCATTTCTCTCAACCAATTCCGACCATCGACTGGCCATTCCAACACCCTCAGATGGCCACAGGTCAGCCAACCTCGGCCATTAACAACTTTACTGTTGTCGCATCTCGCTCCGCCATTTTGCAGACGCTTACCAAAGTGTAGCATTCGCCACACACCAAGTGTCAGACATGTCGGCTTGGCCCGTCCGTATCAATCGACGTCTCTTTGCTGTTTTTAAAATATACATAAAGTTCCATTAAGCGCCACTATGTTCCCACAAGCCCATTTTATTCCAAGTGCCATTGGGTGAGTCTGGGAAAATATTTGGGTGACTGTGCATAAAAACTTGTGTATCTGCTGTCAAATTTTGCATACGTGTGTGTAGATGTGTATTATGTGTATTTATACGTATATTATTAAATATGAAGGTGTGTGAAGTGTAGTTACTGTGTGTGAGAGCAAACTGGTATTTACCGTGATATGGATGTATGTATAGATATATCAATGTTCGCGTTTTGTCAGGTATGTATGCATGCTTGTATGTGTATAATGCTTGTATGTATATATGCTTGTATGTGTATGTGTTTGTATGTGTATGTGTTTGTATGTGTATGTGCATGTATGTGTATGTGCTTGTATGTATATATGCTTGTATGTGTATGTGCTTGTATGTATATATGCTTGTATGTGTATGTGCTTGTATGTATATATGCTTGTATGTATATATGCTTGTATGTGTATATGCTTGTATGTATATATGCTTGTATGTATATATGCTTGTATTTAATATCTAGTGAGTTTAGATATTTACTCCTGCTCCTTAAGTTATTCTGGCAGTAAGGTGCCCAATGAGGATCACTAGAAGTGTTCTGTAATCTATATTGTTAACTCTCACCCAATGTATGAGCTTCCAAAAGTGTTTTTCTGATTGTCTGTTGCCATCACGTGCATGTGAAAGGTCTTATGAGGGAGTGAACTTCGAAATGATTTATTTCACACGCATGCAAACACACGTATATAAATTATGTTTTAGAATATGTACAAATTTGTTTATATGCACTAGAAATTGTACATTTTGTTTCGACATTGTAATTTCACTGTGGAAAGGAATGGAAAGCTTCTTTTCTTATATTTGACAAGTTGTGTGTGGGATGTTGGTGGGGGTTAACGGAAAGAGGACAAGTCTTGTAAATTGTCCGTTAGAATATTGAAGAAACACAACTCGCCAAATATTAGAAAAGAGGCTTTCCATTCCTTTCCACACCACCTGATGAGACATTGTAATTTCAATGTCGAAACAAAATGTATAATTTGTAGTGGATATAAAAAAAATTGCATACGTTCTAAAATATAATTTATAATAAATATTTACAGCTCTATATTATATATCGTTTTAAATTAATGTTTTGGACGTTGTAAAATTTTTCTTCGTTCCTTATTCACTCGGGGATATATATATATATATATATATATATATATATATATATATATATATATATATATATATATAGTTATGTTCTAAAATGTTTGTAAAAAGAACAGTTTTTGCATGATTTAGCATGTTCATCACCATGACATTACAACATATAAAAAATATATGTTTTGGATAATTTTCACGTTCTAATGAACGCTAAGCAATTTGTCAGCCGTTATATTTGAAGCAGAAAAAATCTACAGTAATTTTTAGCAACACAGTTTTGCGGTCATTTTTTGTTACCATAACACACACCCCTGAAGACGATCTCAGAAAGAGATTGAAAGTACTTGGGTACATTCAGAAATGAATGATAATAACATCTGTCAACGTTACAGCTCATTTCTGACAGCTTTCAATTATAGTACGCGAAAGATTATCTGTCAGTATGAACGGATTTTATTAAAAATAAGCAGACACAATGTTTGCAATTTATCTAATCTGATATATATATATATATATATATATATTTTAATTCAGATACTTCAATCCAAGGGAAAAAAGCAGGAAGGTAAATTCCAAAAAACCCGATCTTAATTAATATTAAAAATTTATTTTAATATTAAAAAATGATACAGGAAGAGAGCTCCATGTAATAAAATATTACAGAGCAAATATATATTAAAAAAGGATTAATTCAAAGATGTTGAATGGCCATTTCGATATAAAGATCCCCACGGGGGACGACACATCACCTCAGCAACAGAAAAAACTTTTCAGAAACTCTTAATTTTAATATATATATATATATATATATATATATTTTAATATATATATATATATATATATATATATATATATATATATATATATATATATATATATATATATATATATATATATATATATATATATATATATATATATATATATATGAGACCCCGCCTATTCACGTTTCAGCATTCGCGACTTCTCACATTTGCGGAATTTTTTCTAGAAAACATCTACGACTAGCGTCTTAAAAGTGGCGTGCGCGTGTATATTCACTCCAATACTCATACGTTACTGGCTTTTGATCGGATGGAGGTACAAGACCGGTGCCCATTGGTTGATACGCAAAACGCTCGGCCCCTACACCTGCCTAATGCTGTGTTCTGTGAATTCGCTTTTTGTTTTTTCTGTTACATACGCCTTAAGATGCCACCTAAGCGCTCAGTTTCTTCTAAGGCTCCCGGCAAGGAGCCTATGGGGTAGAATTATTATTAACTATTTTTGTTTTTGTCTGTTACTAATGCACACGTCCGTATTTAAATATTTTCAATAGTTATATTTGCGTAAATGAAAATGGTTATTGTACGTATGGAAGAAAATTTATGCTAAGTCGGAGGCACCATCACAGTTCGGTTTTTAGAAAATGTTTTAAACTTTATACAGTATTTTATGTCTTGTTACACATATTTTATACAATATTTTCAATGGATGAATCAATCTATGCATAATTTAAAGCAATTATTGAAAGAAAATTTACACTAAGGGTATGGTTACTAATACCAAATTATTTTCCAAAAATATTTTGAAAAGGGTATGAAATGTTTCTAAAATATTTAGAATGAACGTTTAAGACATATGGGGGATTTTCAATCAAAATAGGTGTTTATAAGAACATTTAGAAGAGGGTTAGAAGTCCAGTCCGTAAACGGTGAGGATAATCCAACAAGATAACTTAATATAAAATATTAAGTGTTAAATCTATATAGACAGCTCAATGGATGTTATCCAGAGCAATCCCAGACAGATCTGACGCCAATGCCTCCTCCTTTCCTCTTTCGCGTTCTTTTCTTTCTTTTTATTTTTATTTATATTTTTTTTTTTTTAATTTTATTTTTATTTTTATACTTCTCATCAGTTAAAGAAAATGCTTATTCCGGCAAAATTTTTTGTACCAAATGGAAGAAATATTGTAAGGTCTGATAAAATGAGTTAATTAGCTCATAGAAATGAACTATAGTTTATAACCACTGGAAATGACTTATTGTTTTCCTTTATATATATATATATATATATATATATATTGTAACTAAGTTGTAGAACTCGTAGGTTTTTTAACCTTTTGTTCATGCATTCACTTTTATAAAGAGTGCTCGATACAAATGTAGGGCGTTATACTGTAATAGTTGTTACAATGGTTTATAAATTCATAGTATCACTACACAAAAATTTTCGGGTTTCGAAGCTAGCCCTGTATGTGGACTGCTTCTTCTTCAGGTGATATTTTTGAAAAAAATCACCTGAAGAAGAAGCAGTCCACATACAGGGCTAGCTTCGAAACCCGAAAATTTTTGTGTAGTGATACTATGAATTTATAAACCATTGTAACAACTATTACAGTATATATATATATATATATATATATATATATATATATCAGATCCATTAAAAACAGCTGACAAGTAACTGCGAATAACCATTTTATTTAATCTTTCTTGCGTTCGTAAATGTGTTTTCTCGTAACAAAGTGTGTAAAAACTATCAAGAAATTCTGCATATTCAAGCGCTTTCGGCTATTCTTTTAGCTCTTATCAAGGGCGATTTTTATTTTCTATTTTTAACTGAATGTGTGCGTTTTTTTATATGTGTCTAAAGTTATAGAATTATTTTATTGTCCAAACACAGTCAGTACATTGTGGCCGTGTCCGTAGTTAATGTTATTTAAGTGTTGGTTTTTCCTTATTTATTATTAGGGCATCCATTATTTTTAATAATTTTTTATATGTGGATAAAAAGCACTTATACTTGTATGTTCTACTCGTATATATCCACCTCTCTAAATTCCATCCATCTTTTATTCTTTCTTCGCGATCCCCTGTACCCTGTTTTTTATTTCTTATTGTAACTTCATGCACACCAGTGGCCATCTTCCCTAGCTTGGGGTGAAATCATTATATATATATATATATGTATACACCACCGGCAATAATTATTAGGCTACACCAGTTTTTAAAAAAAGATGTATTTCATACTATTTTTACTATTCATTTCCAAGTGGATAATTCTAAATGAAAATAGAATGATTCTTTTGTTAATACTGCGCAATAACATGTGCATCAAATGAACTTTTCTGGTGCCCAGTTTTTGTGCTCTCTTCCCCATGCTAGTCTCTTCTTCTTATTGGCTGGCCGAAGCAAAGTCTTCCTGGCTGCCTTGTAAAATTTTGCAAAGTAATAATAATAAAAGAATCATTTTATTTTCATTTAGAATTATTCACTTGGCAATAAATAGTAAAAATAGTATGAAATACATGATTTCTTTTAAACTGGGGTGGCCTAATAATTATGGCCTGTAGTGCATATATATATATATATATATATATATATATATATATATATGTGTGTGTGTGTGTGTGTGTGTGTGTGTGTGATTTTAAAAACAAGGAATGCATCAATAGTCTCAAAGGCTCTTTCATCCAACATCTTATCAGGAGATATTTGTTGGAGGATATTTTATTTTAATTGTCCCTCGCTAATTAATTTACACGGGAATTCCCTTCCTCTCGATATATATATAAATATATATATATATATATATATATATATATATAATCGTGTTTTTCTTCTTTTTTACTCTTCATTTTCATCGTTACTGTTCTTTTCGTTTAATTCATTTTCCAACGATTTTTCTCATGATGAAATGTTGGACTTAAGGGCCTTAAGGACTAACAAATTTCTTGTTTTTAAAATAGTATACTAATTTTGTACCTCTAAAACAAAATATATATATATATATATATATATATATATATATATATATATATATATAAAGTGGACACTGAAGTCAACACCCAGCTGCGACAGTCTGTTTGATTATGAAGTTAGTGAATGAATGATGATTCACGTGTATACTGTTTGTATATGCGTGTATTTCTTTATGTGTATGGTTATAAGATGTATAATTTATTGTGTATTTAATCACTCTGTTGTAATGTATAAAAACTATAATTTGAGATTCTGTGCGCACGGAGATCTGCGTATGTATATGTGCATACATGTTCATTTCATTTTGTTTATTCAATACTATATGTACACGTGTTGGGGATTCTGTGTGTACGTATCTGTATGTGTATGCGTGTACATGGATGTAGGCATTCCTCTTTCTCTCTGACATACATACACACACACAGACACATATGTGAATGTATATGTCTGTGTCGTTGTACTTTTGAAAACACCTTTCGTACAATTCTAATGTAGAAACAATGTTCTGATAAACATAGTCTCATTTTTCGCACCACAAATGTACAAAACAAACAAAATGGCGTCCATTATGGTCCTATGTTCGCGCTAAGGTCGACGCGCCAAGCGAGGAAAGTCGGCGCCTGGCTTCACACTAACCCGAGGGAAATGTTGGCACGCTCGGCGTCCGTTCTTCCTCAAGGGACGACACCAATGGTGCGTGAGTGGGCTGCCTTAAACCGTGTTAAACCTTGCTAGTGGCAAAGTCGACAGATAGAAAAAGAAGAAGTGATGACGTCATCGGCGGTAGCCTTTCTTTGAGCGTGAAGTTGAGTGTTTGTCAGAACGGCAGACATTGGCTTCTTACGGTTTGGGGCTAAACGGCCGATTTTATATCAATGTATTGATTCTGGTTTATACGAAAATGTGTTGTCTTTACAAGTGAGAGTCAAGTACATAAATATATAGAAAAAAAGTTTTCGGAAAATCATTGCCAAAATTCATATATATGTGTGTGTGTGTGTGTGTGTGTGTGTGTGTGTGTGTGTGTGTGTGTGTGTGTGTGTCCGTCAATGGGTGTGCAAATGTGTATATATGTCTGCATCTGTCATGACGACAGATTTTCCTTCCACTTCCACAAATATACAAGAATATACGCAACCCTACATATAGCCAATTTTTTAAAAAAATTAATCAGTTTGTCTGACGATCGCAAGAGCGTGAAACTTAGGGCTACAAACTCACACCTATCTATATGGATATGTCAGCTCTATCACTGATATTGAGCGCTTTCAAATAAGTACCACGCATATATAATATAACATATATAACAAATTGCATATATATATTGATATTTATAATTATATACATACACTTTTCACACACACACACACACACACACATGTATATATATATATATATATATATATATATATATATATATATCGTCATCCGCAGACAGATCTGTTTCGCTGTATCACAGCTCATCAGTACGGTTAGACAGCCGATTGCTTTTTACCTAGGATTGAAACCCGACCGAATTGGCGTCAGTCGGTGATTCTACCTCTGAGCTACGGGCTCTCGGTAGAAGGAGGCAGACTTTTTAGCTTGTATATTATCATTATATACGCCCAATAGCTGAAAGTGTTCTAATTCATTGCTGAATGAACGATGCTTAAATGCCAGAGTAGCTACTGTTTTTCAAAGTCTACCATTCCTCCAGAGTGCTCAGTCAGGGTGGGAGAGCGTAATCGTGTCTCCAAAGCAACACGATACCACGATACATAATGTATAAAAATATACTTTTTTTAAATGAAATATCTTTCTTGAAACATTTTTTAAGTTTTAATTTGAAGCTAATAGATTAAATTTAATATCTCCAATCAGAAAATACTTTGCTGTATTACAAAACTAATTTAAATTTACTGGAATGAGATTTTGTTTGAAATCGCTGATTTTAGCATCATTTTTAACCATCTGTCACACAATCTAATTGTCTTTATTTAAAAAAAAAACATTCAAAAATAAAATACGCTTTTCTGAAATTTTATTTGAGGAATACTATCTGACTACACAACTAAATCCTCTACAGAAAACCAATGTAGTGTATCAATTTACATGCCTGTTCAGAGATTGTACTAATAATAAACCCACTACATATATTGATTTTACGACAACCGCGCTCTCACCTGCCACCTTTCTGATCATAGTTCATTTAAACAACATTTCTTAGAAAAATATAGCCACGTATGTAATATTAAACAGATTTTTGTAGATAACACAATAATACTCACACATACACACAGTAAAAAGAACCTTCAGATAACGGAGGCCATCTACATTAAATCAAAGCAACCCACACTTAATAAAATTACATTTCAATCTGGTCACAACACATAACATTGCATTTAAATAAATGGTTCTGTTAACATTTCGAGCTCTCAAGCGGTGTGACGTCATGGAACCGCATTACAAATTTACAAACTGCGTCTGCTATTCAGTGACTCTTATCGTCGCATAGCAAAGTTTTATGTCAACGCAAGAGAATATCATCTTTGATGGTAGATGTCTTTATGTTAACGTCCTTGTAACCTCTCTGAAGATGGCTCATGTTAGCTAAAAGGTTAGAAACAGCATAATAAAAAAATATCCAAATTTTGGACAATTTTTGTTTTTATTTTCACCTGAAATTAAAGCCAAAATACAATGTTTACAACGGCTCATGGTTAAACATTCGTTGTCTGTTATATTTGACAATATATATATGTGTATGTGTGTGTGTGTGTGTGTGTGTGTGTGTGTGTGTGTGTGTGTGTGTGTGTGGTAAGCGATATTAGATATTTTAATTTACTTGTTTAAACCTTATTTTTAATATTTTGAGTCATTCGTGGACGAGCCGTCTAAGATACGTTGGATCAATTGACAGTTTCCCCAAGGGAACGCAGGTTCGAATCCTGCCGGACGACGCATATTTTCCGAAAAAAAGATTTCTCGATTATTCAAGACGGCAGATAAATAAAATGTTTAATTAAAAAAAATAGAGTATCTACTTAAATACGAGTATCAATTAAAAATAATTGTTAAACAATTAAATTAAAAATATGTCGGAGGTAATCCATTTCGTAATATATATATATATATATATATATATATATATATATATATATATATATAGTGAGGTATGTGTGTGCGTTGAGGAGAGAAGTCACCAAAAGACATAATATATATGCCTTCTGTCTTTTATTTAATAGATATTTTTTCAATAAAGGATTCCTCTCTCTCTCTCTCTCTCTCTCTCTCTCTCACACACACACACACACCAATATATATATTGGTGATATCCCCATGCAAATAGACAGAGTAATTGCTGTGACATTTTCTACAACACTCTAGTGTCGGAATGTATCAAAGCATCAATTAATATCAAATAAGGGACAAATTTTATATTTCTATTAATCTTATCCATCTATCTATCTGTATATATATATATATATATATGTGTGTGTGTGTGTGTGTGTGTGTGTGTGTGTGTGTGTGTGTAGGATTTTCTACAAAAACACGCACACATGCACTATCACACATTTTACCATCCAAAATATTCCTCAGACATATATTATTACGAACATACACATATACAAATATATAACTACCGTTACTGTCCAACATATACCTAAACAGACATACAAACATACGTATAAACTATTATACACTTCAGCATCCTAGATATTCCACGCGCAAACATTTGAAAATAATTATCTGTTGCTTCAATACACGTGGCCAATATGTGACCAACAAGAACCAATCCTAAATCACAATATATATTCATTCTAACATCTTTTCAGATTTCGATTCATAAATTTAACTCATTCAAGATTGAATTGTGTCACTTGGCGTCCTCCATAGCTTGCCTGACTTTTCAACCAACCTGATGATGACTATTTGTGAGCGTTCTTAGATTTCAAAAAATTAAAAAAAACTAATAACATTTTTGTTCATGTACACTTGTTACAAAATAAATGTGCCGTGATAACGTCCCTCAGAAGATGAAATGCGTCATCTAAGATAATTTTTCCTTTTGCATATATATATATATACGCAAAAAAGAGTAAAAAACAAGATGAATAAAATATATATATATATATAAAAAAAGATAAATTATATATATTATATATATATATAAAATATATATATTTATATATATATATATATATAAAACAAGATGAATAAAAAAATATATATATATATACTGTAATAGTTGTTACAATGGTTTATAAATTCATAATATATATATATATATATATATATATATATATATATATATATATATTGTAATAGCTGTTACAATGGCTTATAACAGCATATAGTATCACTACACAAATTTTTTTATGTTTCGGAGCCGAACTGCCCTCTTCGAATGATATGTGGAATTGAAAATAAATGGTAGAAACGGTTTTTGGGAATGTGAGGTGTAAGTGGTGGTTGTAGGAAATTGGAATTTGGTTTGTAATCTGATGCTGACTGGCTAGATAGAAGGAAAAAGAGACAGAGGAAGGCAGCGGATAACATATTTGCAGGGCCTGATCAGGTGGATGACGGAACGGGGGTTGCCAGGTGTAACAGGAGTAAACATACTAACAGCCACCAGGGATAGGGAGGCGTGGAGAACCATGATCGCCTACGTCCTGAAGGGACAGGGCACAGAAGAAAAAGAACTAGTCCATCAGCAGTTTGTAACCATAGAGATACACGTTTGGGTTAGGATAGGTGGCAAGATGGCTTGGATGTGGACAGGTCACTTTTTAATTTTGTTTGGGTAAATTACATAGTAGAACCTTAGATCTTTTTTAAATGGTTAGACAATTTTTATTTGGCTACTATCTATGGGTACATGGGATAGGACGTTCAGGTCAGAATTTGGGTTGAACGATTATAGTATTCTTAGTCATATTGTGTTTAGTGTAACATTATATTTTGTGGATGAAACATAGTTATTAATTAAATTTTGAAGAAGATGGCGATAGTTATATATATAGTGTTAAATATAAGAGACAATGAATGTCTATTATGTTTAATCATGAGCCGTTCTAAACATCGTATTTTGGCTTTAATTTCAGTTGAAAATAAAGAGAAAAATTCTCCAACATCTGGATAATTTTTTATTAAGTTGGTTCCAAGCTTTCATGATTAAACATAATAGACATTCATTGTCTCTTATATTTAACAGTATATGTTTAGAAAATTATCTGCTGCCTCGATACACTATATATATATATATATACTGAACTGCTTGATACTCTCACCTAAGCTCCCGTACGAACATTTCAGAAGATTTAGGTGTCAATCTGAGAACAATGCAGAGAATTCGGAAAGAGTTGGATGATATATACACTCAACAGCATTGTGTTTGGAGTGATCAATAGTGATGGTGACGTTTTGCCTCTATTAGTGTTCCCACAGGGCCTCAGACTCAACACTGAGGTCTACATCAAGTGCCTTGGGGGGGTAGCGTGGCCTGCTCCAAGAGGATGGCTGTTAGAAGACCATATGTCTGGCAGCAGGATCCTGCACCAAACAGAAGATCCAAGTTATGGCTGTCGATTTCTGTGACCACATCACCCCTTAAATCTGGCCGCCAAACTCCCCAGACTGCAACCCCCCCACCCTCGATTATAATGTGTGGGATGCAGTTGAGCGAGAGACCAACAAAACTCTTAGTAAAACTAAAGGTGAACTGAAAGCAAGGATGATGGCAGCATTTATCACTTTAAACAAGAAGACGACCCGAAGAGTTGCAGGAGATTCCAAAGTTATCTGGAGGACGTGGTTGAAGACAATGGCGTTTTATTAAATAAATCTACTCTTCAGTATTTCAAAATCTTTTTGTGTAATTTTGGTAAATATATCTGTTAGAATGAAATGTCAGCGCTTTTTCCATTTTTGCGCAATTTAGACGACAAGTCATCAATCACACCATATACATCATAATATATATATTATACTTTCGAATATGTAAAAACTACATCTACTACCAAATTGTACATTTTGTTTCGACATTGAAAGAACAATGTTTCATCAGGTAGTTATCAATAATAGCAATCGTTATCATCTACCTGATGAGACATTGTTCTTTCAATGTCGAAACAAAATGTACACTTTTGTAGTAGATTGTAGTTTTTACATGTTCTAAAGTATAATTCATAATAAATATTCATTGCTTTATTTCTATATTGAGCACTGTTTTAAATTAATGTTTTGAACATTGCCAATATTTTCTTCGTTCCTTATTCCTTTATATATATATATATATATATATATATATATATATATATATATATATATATATATATATTCTAATTATATACTGTTAAATATAAGAGACAATGAATGTCTATTATGTTTAATCATGAGCCGTTCTAAACATCGTATTTTGGCTTTAATTTCAGTTACAAATAAAGACAAAAATTCTCCAACATTTGGATAATTTTTTATTTAGTTGGTTCTAAGCTTTCGGCTCACATGAGCCATTTTCAGAGACGTTACAAGGACGTTAACACAAAAACATCTACCATCAAAGACGATTTTATCTTGTGCTGACATAAAACTTAATAAAATCACGTTTGAATCTGGTCATAGCACATTATATTGCATTTAAATATATTGTTTTGTTATCATTTTGAGCTCTCACGCGGTGTGACGTCATAGAACCGCATTACAAATTTACGAACTGCGTTTGCTATTTTTAGTAACTGTTATTGTTGCTTAGCAAAGTTATATGTTATCACAAGATAAAATCATCGCTGATGGTGGACGTTTTTGTGTTAACGTCCTTGTAACCTCTCTGAAGATGGCTCATGTGAGCCGAAAGCTTAGAACGAACTTAATAAAAAATTATCCAGATGGAGAATTTTTCTCTTTATTTTCAACTGAAATTAAAGCCAAAATACGATGTTCAGAACGGCTCATGGTTAAACATAACATACATTCATTGTCTCTTATATTTAACAGTATATGTTTAGAAAATTATCTGCTGCCTCGATACACTATATATATATATATATATATATATATATATATATATATATATATATATATGAAATCCGTTATGAAGTGGATTAATTCCGACATATTTTAATTTATTTGTTTAAACATTTATGTTTTTTAATGGATACCCATAATGGAGTAAATGCTGTGTTTTTTATTATTATATATATTTGTTTACATCTACTGGCTTGAATAATCGAGAATCCTTGGTCGGAAAATATGCGTCCTCCGGCAAGATTCGAACCTAAAACAAATCTGACGTCTCTAGACCACGTAGGACCACCTGATCAGACAAAGCCCAAATAGTGTTTTAAACACATCTTTCCCGGTGTATCGTAATATTCATACTCGCTCACTTTTGTATCCTAATGTAAACAAAGAAAATTTATTTACGAAATCCGTTACGAAATGGATTAAATCCGATATATTTTAATTCATTTGTTTAAGCATTTTTTAATGGCTACCAGGCCAGTAGCCACCCTAGGAGACGATGAGTCTACTATCATTATTATTTATTGTTCCAATTCTTTGTTGATGGAAGACCAGTTTATGTAATCTTACGGTTTTTTAATTCCTTTATATGCGTTGTGAAAAGCCATTTTGAAGACGCTAGATATTATGGCTAGATTTGTAATCGGAGGCCACAATTTGAATAACATACGGTGCGTAGACGATACAGTGTTGATTGCAAATCCGGAAAGGAAACTACAAGACCTCCTCCAGAACATAGCTGAAGAGAGGGACAAAAACGAACTACAAATAAACTGCAAGAAAACCGAATGCATGGTCATCAGCATAAAGAGCAACCCAAAATGCCAAATACAGTTGGGAAATACTAAAATCAAGCAGGTACAAAAATTTAAATACCTGGGAAGTGTTCTAACAGAAGACGGTAAGTGCGACACAGAGATCCGAAGGCCGAATTGGCATGGCGAAGGAAGCATTCCAGAAGCTAAGTAAAGTATTAAGAGATATGAAACTTTCACTAGAAATAAAGAAGGGGGCACTGGAATGTTATGTGATGTCAGTTCTTCAATATGGCAGTGAATGCTGGACAATATCATCAAAGATGAAGGAAAAACTTGAAGCAGCTGAAATGTGGTTCTACAGAAGGATGCTGCGGATATCATGGACCGAGCATGTGAGCAATGATGAGGTTTTGGAAAGGATGGAAACGAAAAGGAAATTAATACTGAGCATCAGGAAGAGACAGCTAAAGTTCCTGGGACTTGCAATGAGGAAGGAGGGCTTGGAGAACCTGATACTAACAGACCAGATAGAGGAAAAAGGAGACAGAGGAAAGCAGCGGATAACATATTTGAAGGGTCTGAGCAGGTGGCTGACAGAACCGGGGTTGTGTGGTGTTACAAGAGAAAGTATGCTCAGAGCCACCAGGAATAGGGATATGGGGAAGGCCATCATCGCCTACGTCCTGAAGGGACAAATCACATAGAAGAAGAAAAATGTGCGTTGTGGAGTGAGACATCGACAAGGCGTGTTCGAATTCCAGTCAAATTTGTTTCATCAACTTATCTACAAATAATCTTGGGAAAGGTATTAAGCCATCTCTTCTCCCTCCAGCTATGGGTTGAATAGCAGGACAGAGTGGTTTCTACAGTCTTGCTTGACAATCAGTCTACCGCAGAAAGTAATGGCAACTACGAGAAAATCTTCGGCCTAGTCAGTTATGCCTCGAAAGAGACATGATCGCCCAAGCGTGTATCACGTATGGAACTTCACTGACTGATTTGAACAGCAGGACAGGTTGGGTTCTATAGCCTTGGATGCAACCAACTTACCACAGAAAGTAATGGCAACCTACTGCGAGAAAATCTTCTGCTTAGTTATTCATGTCACGAAAGAGACATGATCGCCCAGGTGTGTATTGCGTATAGCACTTAACTGGCTGAAACTACTGAGAAAGGATGATTTTATTCACTACACAGAGAGACGTATTGTATCAAAAGAATATAACTCACCAACATTGTATGCGATTAATGGACTGACACGTCGAGTTGGAATGGTCGCATGTCCTTCTTTGAAAACTGACTACAAGAGTTGTCTGGGTAATTTAAAAAGGTACATTCTCAAGACATCGCGTTTATTAAATGTGCTTGGTTGGTGAGACTCTTTGCTACAAATAAAAAGATATTTCGTGCCATTTATTTTTATTTTCAGGAGAGTTCCTTAATTGTCAAAGGAAAAGCGTCGTGTAAATCAAAATGGCCAACCTTTCGTTGGACAATCATGTCTCTTCCATCGATCAGTGATCGATAAGCAGACTGGCGTTGAGTAATTAATTTCCAGGGACGCTGATCGATTTGGAAGTAAGGCAAGGGTTTGGTGGGAGGGAAAAAGAGTGGCTGGGCCTTGTAGAATCACTCTGGAATTTGAAGAAGAAATTGGGAGAACAAAATTTGTGGTGTGGTGGGGGGAAGTATTTTGATCGATTGATCCAGAAAAAAAAATGTGACGCCAAGAAAATTCAGGAATAGTTCAGTAACCATTTTCAAAGAAGTGGGGAGGTTAATAAGGAGTAGTAAGAGGAGAATAATAAAGGATAGTACTGAAGAGTGGGTATAGAAAATGAGGGGGAAGGAGGAAAATGAAAAAGAGGGATGTAAGAAAATGAAGAATGGGAAGTAGGAGGAAGTTTAAGAGAGAGCAGGAAGTAAGAAAATGGAGAAGGAGGAGGAGGAGACATGAGGAAAATGGAGAGAGAGAGAGAGAGAGAGAGAGAGAGAGAAGAAAACAATAGAGAAGAAGTAGAGAGAATAATAAAGAAAGAGAACAATAAAGAAAGCCAGGGAGGAAGGGGAGGAAAATGAAGGAGGAGGAGAAAGAAGGAAAATGAAGAAATGAAGGGAGGAGGAGGAGAAGGGAAAAAATAAAGAAAGAGTAATAAAGAAATCCAAGGAGGAGGGGGAGGAAGATGAAGGAGGAGGTGAAAAGAAAAATGAAGAAATGAAGGGAGGAGAAGGAAGGAAAAAAATAAAGAGAGAGTAATAAAGAAAGCCAGGGAGGAAGTTGAGGAAAATGAAAAAGGAGGAGAAAGAAGGAAAATGAAGAAATGAAGGAAGAAGGAGAAGGGGAAAATAAAGAAAGAATAACAAAGACAGCAAGGGAGGAGGGGGAGGAAAATGAAGGAGGAGGAGAAAGAAAAAATGAAGAAATGAAGGGAGGAGGAGAAGAGAAAAAATAAAGACATATTAATAAAGAAAGTCAGGGAGGAGGGGGAGGAAAATGAAGGAGGAGGTGAAAGGAGGAAAATGAAGAAATGAAGGGAGGAGGAGAAGGGAAAAATAAAGAGAGAATAATAAAGAAAGCAAGGAGGAGGGGTAAAATAAAGGAGGAGAAAGAAGGAAAATGAAGAAATGAAGGGAGGAGGAGAAGGGAAAAATAAAGAGAGAATAATAAAGAAAGCAAGGAGGAGGGGTAAAATAAAGGAGGAGCAAGAAGGAAAATGAAGAAATGAAGGGAGAAGGAGAAAAGAAAAAATAAAGACATATTAATAAAGAAAGTAAGGGAAGAAGGGGAGGAAAATGAAGGAGGAGGTGAAAGGAGGAAAATTAAGAAATGAAGGGAGGAGGAGAAGGGAAAAAATAAAGAGTGAATAGCAAAGACACCAAGGAAGGAGGGGGGAATGAAGAGATGATAAAGAAAAAAATGAGGAAGTAAGTTGAGAAAAATGCAGGTGGAAGTAAAAAAAATACGGAAGGAGGTGAGGAAGGAAGACTATGAAAAGAGAGGAGGATAGAAAGCGAGGGATGAGAAGGAAGGATGAACATAAAGAGAGAAGAAAGAAAGAATACGAGAGAGGAGGAGGGGAGGAAAAAAGAAAATGATAAAGTAAGAAAAGAAAAATGGAGAAGTAAGAAAACCAGGAAGAAGATTTTTTTTTTTAAATCGTATCATCCTGAGTAAGGGGGTAACGCCACTGGTGTGCAGGGGTCTACATAAGATTAAAAAGATGAAATAGGAGGAGAGTAAAAATAAAGATGAACCAGTTAAGGATGGGAATACTGGTGTGATGACAGTTGCAAGATAGAGAGAAAGGAAAAGATATACAGGGTGATGTAGAAAGAACTAGAGTGAAGTGGTTAAGAGATGGGTATTGACATTGCATTTAAATTCCTGGAGGTTGTAGCCGTCAGGAAAGTAAGAATATGGAAGAGAGTCCCACAGGCGGGAAGTGTAAGAAAAGAAGCTGATGGAGTAGAATTGTCGTCTGCATTTGGTTGATCTAACTGTGAATGGGTGGGACTCAGTTGCCAGTCTGGTTGCACGAATAAACTCATGTGGCGGGGGCACCAGTGACTTAAGTTCGTTGGGCGATTATATCTCAAAAGAGACATTACTGACTTTGTATAATTTTCCTGCAGTAGGTTGTCATTACTTTCTGTGGTAGAACAATCTACCCCCATAGATTAAATAAAGGGTTCAGTTTGAAATTTCCTGAAGGTTAGCCAGGTCAACAAGTATTTGATGAAGGTCAGAGGACACAACTACCAAAAGATTGTAACAACAAAGATGAGGTCAATAGTCTGAGTGTAAATAATATAAATAACGATAACTCCTCATCCAATATAATCTATGAAATATAATCTGAGAATCAAAATGTCAGGGACTAGCAGTGACCTCATGGGTAGTATGTCAGCAGCGGGCAGACAGATAAGAATGATATAAAGTATAAGACCCCAATCTCTGGATTTAGGGTCGTCCTATGGGACAAAAGTCTTGTAAATTAAAGTCTTAGCTTGTCTAGGTTATCCAAATCTATATACACTTGATAAAGGCCAGAGGATACAATAACCTCATGCAATTTAAGCTGCAAAATAAAATCTATGAATTAAAATGACGGGGATCAAGATTGACCACATCAGTAGAATGTCAGCAGCAGGCCGGCAGACAACAGCAATATAAAGTATAAGGCCCCAATCTTTGGATTTAGGGTCGTCCTATGGGACAAAAGTCTTGTGGATTAAAGCCTTAGCTTGTGTAGGTTATCCAAATCTATATACACTTGATAAAGGCCAGAGGATACAATAGCCTCATCGAATTTAAGCTGCAAAATGAAATCTGAGAATTAAAATGACGGGATCAAGAGTAACTGCGTCAGTAGAATGTCAACTGCAGTATAAATATAAGGCCCCGTTTTCTGCATTCAAGCTTGTCCCAAGGGCCTAGTGCATTCAAGCCTTGGCTCGTGAAACTGAGCGTGCAAAAGCAAAAGAACAAGATGTGCTGTCCCGAACATTAATTCAATTGTTGATAAGCTAGCCAACAAAACAAGATTTTAGCAAAATCAACCCGGTATCAGTTTTACCATCAAATCAAAATCATAAAATACAACACTTATTTCTTCTTTTAAATTACGCGATTAGAAATACATTTTCAGTAAAGAATTCAGCATCCACTTTTCAAAGGTTCACGAAGAAGACCTTTCAACATGTTGATTGTGTATTTACTTTGACGAAATTCTTATTTTCAGCTACGATTATTCAGAACCCATGAAGGACATTGAAACTGTTTAAAAAATCCTACTTGTAATATTCTAAACTAGCAGTATAGCCCGGCGTTGCTCGGGTGTAATGAAAGCTTTAAAACTAATCCATGGTCCTGGGTCTCAGACTCTTTGGACGTTGGCACGAAAGACTAAAAAGCAATAGTTGTTTCCAGTTAAAGCGAAACCGTAGACTGAAAAAAAATGAATGGATGTAAGTCAAATTTTGATTTCCTGCTATCGATATCAAATAAGTTTTTTTTCGTCGTAAACTGAATTTTTTAAATGTTTTGTTTTTACATGGTTATTTCAGTTTTTGTGTATATTGCGTGTATATATGTGTTTCTGTTGTGGATTCTTGTTTAGAAAACCACACAATATAATAATAACAAAAACAGATATGAGAGGGAAAATGCAAGTATATTGAATAAAAGATATCCAATCTGTACACAGTTAGTAGATTCAGGAATACTTGTTAGTCGGAGTCAAATATACACAAGAATTAAATCCGGGTAATAGTCTATATTCTTGCTGACCAACAAGCGGCGGTTCAACTGCTCTGACAAACACCAACTCTAACAAAAACTACAACAGACAACTCAGCCCCCGTTCTCTGTAGGCAGGGTTATTTGTATACTTTGGAAGAGTCCATTGAGTGTGTAAAAAGGGGTGACACTCCAACAGTTTCATAGGTGTGTGTTTGTGCCTATTTGTTTGTGTGTGGCAATATCAATTTACTTTGTGTTGTTTTTGTATATTGGATTGTTTTTCATTTATGATTTATTTGTGTATGTGTGTGCGCGTTGGTGTACGTGTATTTTTAATTTTTGTGACATTTCCAGTACGAACGCCACGTTTCAATGCTAACTTGTATATTCTCTACCCTTCACCTAATCTCCATAGTAGTAAATTTCTTCTGTGAGCTAACTTCCGTTTTTTTTTAATATTCTAAAATAAATTAAATCGCTTGATTTTTTGCGACCTGATATATAAGTGGGTGACCGCTTGAGAATATCTGGTGCTGTAAGCCTTCTTCTTCTTCATGTGCCGTGTCACTTCAGGACGTAGACGATCATGGACTGCTACTTGGCTCTGTCTCTTGTCGCTCTGAATAATTTTTCCTCTTGGTATCTCTCCAAAACCCTTCTCTGCAATCCATTTTCTCAAGCCCATAAATCTAGACAATAAATGGATAGAAAGTAGTATGTTCACCAAGTGAGGGATCACTTTATATATTGATCATAGTAGAGAATTGGTCCCCAACTTTATATCCACATTATAATTTTTGTTTTGTTTATCAAATTCTGAATAGGTATGACTCCACCTCTTCTCATTACTGATTAGCTACACAGAAATGCTTTTATTTTTATTTCTTCTTCTTCATGTACCGCGTCCCTTCAGGACGTAGGCGATCATAGATTTCTACTTGGCTCTGTCTCTTGTCGTTCTCAATATTTTTCCTCTTGGTATCTTTACCAAAGCCACTTCGCCATCCATTTGCTCAAGCTTTCAAGTATGTCTCGCGCTATTTTCCCCTCTCTCTCTTTCCTTCTATCCATTTAGTGAGTATTAGATTCTCCATACCCTCTTTCCTCGCTATGTGTCCCAGGAACCTCAGCTGACTCTTCCTGATGTTAAGTATGAGTTTTCTTCTCGTTTGCATGCTCTCCAGCACTTCATCGTTACTCACGTGTTTGGTTCATGGTATCCTCACCATCCTTCTGTAGAACCACATTTCTCTTGCCTCGAGCTTTTATCCTTGAGGAGATCGTCCAACATTCATTGTCATACAGAAGAACAGACATGTAGGGATTAAATAAAAATACGAAATAAAATAAAAATACAAAATAAAATTAAAAGTACGAATTAAAATAAACATAAAAATCTCCCAGAAGTCCTCTGACAGAAACGACAATTGACGCAAAAAAGAGAGGCCTCCTTGTGCCAAAAATAAACTCGCTCTCTTTCTCTGTTGGACTTTGGATGGTAAAGACGTGCCAAACTGTTCGGGAAGAAATTTCCCCAACAAGAGGTCGTTGGAACAAAAAAAAATAAAATCAGTGTCCAAACTGTCCCTCTAGTGTCTCTGTATCTTTCCTGTTCTCTTTGCCTATTTATTTCAGCGGCGAAAGCCATTCAATAAAGTCTTGGGTGTTTAGGCGAAAAAACCAACCCAGCAGTAACAGCCATAACATTCCATAGATATCACATGTTAATCCAGTACAAATTTTTCTGTCTGTCAGTGAATCTGGTTAGCCTTTAAAATGCGTCCATGGACATGCGAATGTGTCTGTAGATCTCAATGTCACACCTTTCATCTTCTGTCAGAACGCTGCCCAGATATTTAAATTTCTTTACTTGTTTTATTTTAGTTTCTCCGACCAATAGTTGGCATTTTGGAGTTTCTTTTTACTGATGACCATAGATTCAGTTTTCTTGAAGTTTATACACAGTCCTTTCTTCTCGCTTTTTCTTGCTACCTTCTGTAGGGGGTCCTGCATTCTCCTTTCCGTGTCTGCTATCAGCACTGTGTCAATGCGTAATTTAATGGTTGAGATTTTGGCTAGCAATGACGAATCTTGACAAGGATTTTCTTTCTTTCTTTTTTTGCTGGATAATTTGAATAGTTCCGGTGAGAAAACACATCCCTGTCTTACGCCCTGCCCGTTTTTTTTTTTTTTTGTATACCTCCTGAATTCATTTTTGCTAAATTTTTAAAACGAGAATTAACTTTGTTTACAAACATGTCAAACTGTCAAAAAAAAAAAATTGTCCCGTTTTTAATATTTTAACTGAAAGCTTTCAAAAGTTTAGATTCCAATCAATATAATTTCTATTTGAAATACACCAGAGTAATTTACTTACTGGAAAATAGTAAATTGAATCATTTAACTTTAAATTAAAGTTAGAATGAAAGCCTCAAGAATGTTTTTTTTTTATTTGTAAAAATTCATTTTCGAACTAAGGTATCGAAAATGAGTGGGGGTACCTACTGCAAAAGGTTGATAAGCCATAAAAAACGAATCCATCAGTCAATGAAATACAGATTGGCTACGCGCGCGGGTCTTTTAGATTTATATACAATATCGAGAATATAAGTGGATAGAAACTAGTGGTCACAAAGTAAGGGTTTAATTTATATATTGATTGTTATATAGAATTGATCCCCCACTTTATATCCACATTATAATTTCTCGTCTTTTGAAAAGCCATAGAAAACGAATATGTCCATCAATGAAATTCCGATTAGATACACAGGCATGTTTTTTAGATTTATATACATTATTCTTTAGAATATAAGTAGATAGAAACTACAGTGATCACAAAGTGAGGGATCAGTTTATATATTGATTGTAATATGGAATTGATCCCCCACTTAACATACACATAATTTCTTGTCTTTTGATAAGCCAGAGAAAACGAATATGTCCATCAATGAAATTCTGATTAGCTACACAGGCATGTCTATCAGGTTTATTTACATTCTCTGCAATGTAAATGTATAAAAACTACCATGGGAAAAAATGAGGGACCAATTGATAAATTATATTTAATGTAGAATTGATCCCCCACTTTATATTCATATTATAATTTATTATTTGTTTATCATATTTTGCTTAGTTACGAATTCACCTCTTCTCTCCCAGCTATGGGTTAATTAGTATGACTTGTATGACTAGATTATCATCTTCCAAAGAAATTCTTACAATCTAAATATTATCTGGCTTTAAATAACCTGCAAATGGTTGATAAACCGTAAAAAAACAATCAACCAAAGATTAGCCGTACAGATTTTATTTTTAAAGGCATTGATGAAAAATCTATTCTTTCTTTTTAGAAAGACCAATAATGACTGATTTAATCCCTTGAGGAAAGCAAAAGGAAAAGGATTATCCACTTTTTCCTAAAGATTAAGAAATTTAGCATCCAGTTTCAAATATCAAATGACAAAATCTTGTTAACTTACACGTGAAATCGATGGTGTCTGTAGCTTATAATCGTGTCGCCCCAAGCAAGGCATTTTATTGCCACTTTGGAGCAGAGGGTTATCATGGAAAGAAAGTTATGAGAAAGAGTGACAGGTTACAGGGAGTGTCAGGAAGACGGTAGGAGAAGGACGACAATACTGATGAGGGTGGAGTTAACGGAAAAGAGAGAGAGAGGATGGGACAAGGAAATTGAAAAATTAAAATTTTTTGTTACTATAAAAATAAAAATAATTCGTAAATTACTCTTCTGTTAATTTTGGGCGCACGTGGGTAACCCTTCAGGGCGTATCAGTGACCCCCACCCCGGGCGCATCGGTTGAGAAATGATGCGACAATATTGAAAAGAAAATCACTGAAACGCAAAAAATATAAGCTAAGCAGAGTTTAGCTAGCCTCACCAGCACAGCAGTTAAACCGATTTATTTAGGGCAGGGGTTTCCAAACTGCGGTCCGCGGACCACAGGGGATCCGCAAGGATAAGATAGGGGGTCCGTGAATTAACTCATCACGTTAAATTCAAACTCAAAGTATAAATTTTCAATGTCTGGATATTTATTTTAACTTATTAATGTTATCAAATAAAAATTTAAATTTATCAATTTAAAGTAAGCTTAAAACCAGTTTTAAACTATAAGCCATTTTTAGTAAAAGTTTAATTTCATAAGTTTTTGGAACTTGAAATATAAAGGGGTCCGTAAATCAAAAAGTTTGAAAACCCCTGATTTAGGGAACGTTATTTTGTTTCGTGCTGTTTAAAATAAATTGTTGGGTAGCGTGCGTTTATTTAAATTTAGTTATTACAATTATTAACTTTCGACCGGCCGTCTCACCGGCTTTTTACAGGTCAGCTCTGCTTTTTACAGGACACTGATACAGTTTTACACGCATCGAAACAGGTGCGTATATAAATATGCACGTGTACAACACGCATGCCTACGTAGGAGAAATTAAACCTGTTAGTGTTGTAGGAATGAGTGACAGCTTTTTTTTTTGTTTTTTTGTTTTTTTGTTTTTGTTTTTTGTTTTTGTTTTTTGTTTTTTGTCCTTGCCTTTTCATGAAAAATCTAAACTCACCAGCCTAGCATAAATCTATTCAATATTCCCATCCACTGCAACATACGGCCGGCCAATCCCAGTCCAATGATGACATTCATATAACCAAAGACAAAACTAGAGATTGTAATAAATAAGAAATCTTTCGTGTTACGGAGGAGCAGCCCTCATAGCTCAGTCGGTAGAGCATCAGACTTTTAAGCACATAATGTAATCTGAGGGTCTGGGGTTCGAGTCCCCATGCGGGCTGATTAACCTTTTTTAACAGTTACTTTTGTTTTTCAATTATTTAAACTATCTCGAGTATTTGGCACGAGACCCATTTAAATAGAATTATGAAAATTATTTTTACGTTTATTGTATTGTTGAATGTTACATCAAATATTAATGAAACTTTGTCCATATTGAGATACGATTGATCAGTTGGTAGCGACGAACTTTGACCTTGCTTAAACTATGATAATTCTTTTTTTGCAATACCATAAAAATGGACATTAAGGTCAGCGGCGAGTCTGTTTGATGCTTGAATGCAATTTTCAGCCCATGTTGATTGCCTTCAGGCATGAAACAGACTGTCGCCTCTCGATATTAAAGCTCTGTATCCACTTTTATATATAAAACACGATAATGACAATTACAAATATGATAAAGAACGTTAACTTAGTTAAGTGACATACGTGACACACGCTTTGGGCGATCATGTCTCGAAAGAGACATGACTGACTAGGCAAAAGATTATCCCGCAGTAGGTTGCCATTGCTTTCTGTGGTAGAGTGGTTGCCGACCAAGGCTATAAAACCCAATCTGTCCTGTTATTTGACTCATAGCTAGAGGGGGAAGAGATATTATATTATTAAGTGGAAATTAGTGGGGGATCAGTTTATTACTTCATAACAATATAAAACTGATCCCCCAAATTATGCCCAGTAGAAGCCTTATTCATGTTTTTAACTATTATAGTCAGTCAGTCATTTAGTTAAGTGCCATACGTGATACACGCTTTGGGCGATCATGTCTTGAAAGAGACATGACTGACTGGGCAGAAGATTATCCCGCAGTAGTTTGCCTTTGCTTACTGCGTTAGGGAAGAGACGGATTAATACCTTTCCCAAGGGTATTTGTGCGTAAGTGGATTCAAGTGGAATTCGAACTCGGCTCTCCGATTTGTCGTTCCGAGTCGATATCCATTACACCACAACGCACATGAATTAATTAATTTAAAAAAACACCATCTTTTGATGAACAACTAATGGTCTTTGAGTTGGACTTATTTTCTATTATCAAGTTCGTGAACACCACCAATAAACTACAGCAAAGTATGTGAAAAGTCTTGTCTACAATAAACAAATCTGATAAACTTATTATCAAATCTGACAAAAAAACATGTAATCATTATTTCGTCTATGTGGATGTATACAATAAATCCATTCACAGGGAAATTTATAAACATTACAAAAGGGCACCTAGCAACTGGGAAAATTCTATCAAAAAAGAAATCAAAAATATAGCTCATGAACATAAACAAGGCGACCGAATTCAAATCCTACAGAAACAAGAGGCTTTCATCTGTCAAAGACCCACAATTCTGCTAACAACCCACAATAACCCTCCTCTGTTTAACCCCCCTAAAAACTATATCGGCAAAAATTAGCAAAGTCATCCAGGAAAGAGCGTGCAAGCTCACTAAAAACGATTTCGATTTGAACCAGTTGGTATAACACAGTTGAATCCATAGAATGATTCACCAAAATAACTAACAAAAACGAATGCACGTTCATGCCGTTTGATATTTGCGATTTTTACCCCATCAATCACTGCAACAGCCGCTGTAAACTTAGCCAATAATCACTGTCCAATTAACGACCAAGACTTAAATATTTTTATTCAAGCACAAAAATGCATTGTTATGGGCGCTTACGATTCGGCAGAGGCCTGTAAATTGGTCAGCATTTTGTTATTATGGAGACTAAGGTATCTCTTCGAAAAAAAAAAAAAACACCGGTTATACAGAGAAGACAGATTAATTCTTTTGAGAAATACAATCCCACAACAAACTGACCGACTAAAAAAGAATAAGTTTTTTAAAGATCACAAACTTAAAATCACCCGAACTACCAACGCTAAAGTGATCAACTTCCTCAATGTAACTTTCGACCTTCACAACCACAAATACATCCACAAAGATTCTAACCCAAAAATTGGAATAGTAGGCAATATTCACAAATCTATGCAATTTAGATTATCTTTTAGCTCTAGGCTATTTTTGCTAACAGTAAAATTAAATATTTTAAGGCCTTAGCTAAAAGTAACCCCAATGTTAGTTTCGAATTCTTTGATAAAAGCAAAGAAGCCAAACGTACACCGAAATCACGCAGGGATGACGTCATAGGGTTCAACCCATTAATCAGGTCAAAACTAAGATCGATAACAATTTTCCTAAATTTAATCCACAAACATTTCAACCATTCACTTACACTCAGTAAGATTTCAATAAAAATAATGTCAAGATTAGTTACTGTTGCGTAAAGACCTGCCGACTTAAATGGATAATTTACAAAGCTAGTATACATTCGGACAGCGACTCCAAATTCTGCTTTGGATCAACAGACGGTCTTCGGAAATCTAGATAATCATAATTAATCAATAATCATAAATTGACTTTGAATAATCGAAGAATAATTCCGCCCTCTCCAAATATTTTTGGTTTAAAACAAAAAATAACAAAAAAAAAAACAACAACAATTACTTGGTAAATCACCGGAAAACCAAATCTTAAAATGGAACAAGAAAAGATGTAACTTGTGCCTTTTAGAAAAACTTATAAAACTAAAACACCAAAATAAGCCGAAATTATTGAATAAAAGAAGCGAATGAATGACGACGATGCAGACATAAAAACAAATTCTTACTCAAATTCTCAAAATCTGACAAAACTTTACAACGCCTCCATCTTTTTTTCGCGACTTTTGTGCCGTTTTTGTTGTTTTTTGTATAAACATAATTTCAATTGACATTAATATTTTAGCACGCCTTATTTTAAATAAAATAAACTTTAGTAAGGCTCACACCTTAAACGCGCGCGTGTGTGTGTGTGTGTGTGTGTGTGTGTGTGTGTGTGTGTGTGTGATCTGAATTTACAGATAAATAAATACGCATCTGCTCTGTAAATTAAATTTACATTAAGCTCTCAGTTGGATCAGTTTTAATATTTAAACGACATGGAGTTTAAATGAAACAGTTGACTAAAGGAAATTGATAAAAATAAAATACACATCGCCGGTTTCATCTCGTATCCAAGAGTTTAATTCTTTCTTTTTAATCGCTTCAATTATGATGACATTGATGACTAAATATACCCATTTTTGCATGGAAGAACTGATGGCATTGTCTGCGTCCTCTCTTGTCATTTAACATCTTCCTTTTCTCTTCTTGTTGATTCGAAGTTTTTGATTCTGATGTTGATGGAACCTCATCACCTGTTAGCGTTGAACTTATGTTTATCCTCTTTCCTTCTCCTCAATGAGCGACACGTCAGTGGTTTAACTCGTATCAAACTATTTAATTTCTTCTTCGTTGGTCGCTTCTTTTTATGATAATGGCGTAGATGACTAACTAGGCCAATTCTTGGATGATAGAATCGATGGCATTGGCTGCATGGTAATGTTGGTAAATGAAGAGGTCGATTTTGTTGAGGTTTTCTCTCTTGTCATTTGACTTCTTCTCTTTTGAAGGCTTTTAAGGTTTTGATTCCGATGGTGATGAAAAACCGCAACTTGGTATGGTTTGGGGTTTATGTTTGTCTTTCTTTACCCCTCTTCTCAATGACAGACCCTTCGGCCGCTTTACCTCGTGTCCAAGAATTTCATTTCTTTTTTGCTGAAAAGTTTCCTTTGTGATGATGGTGTTGATGATTACATTCACCTCCAACGTGCAGATTTACGACTAGAAGCTTCCAGTTTCACCAAAAGCAGCTCCCGTCGTCCGTTCCCCATCGTCGTTTGGCTTTGCAAATGTTGGTGAAGGTGAAAGAAAATCAGCGCAGAAGAAAAACTCGGTGGCGTGAATTTGTTTAAGGTGGACTTCAACTTGCCAAGTAAACCACACACTTAATTTAAGGATTCAGTCGTGAAACTGCAACAGACTGCTGCTGATTGTGTTATAATTTCGAGTGGCACCTTCTGTAACATGTCCGTCATGCGTAGCCCTCTTCATCCGTTGGTTCAATCGTTAAGAGATCTGTTGCAACCGTCATCCGATTGGTCTACTGTTGGGGTCTTTGGGATTAGTCACGCGTAGTTTGGACGTTGCCGCCAGATTGGCTTTACCTGGAACTAAGAACCCTTGGCAGCATCGGTCTCAGTACATATTATACAAAGGCATAGTAAATAGTTCATTCGGATGTTTTATTATTTTTCTCTATTGTTAATTCAATACAAGACAGAAGATTAACTCAAAGCAGATTTTTATTAAATGAGGATGTTTTAAGGGTGTATGATGATGGAGGGAAAGAACAAGGGGTTCGTTTTATGAAGATATGTTGGACAGATAGCGGTTGACTCTAGATTTCAAGAAATTAAATTTGATGTATTTCTTAACTGATCACTTTCCCATTTTCATAGAGCGACCTAAGAGGCCATGTGCAAACGAATATAAACACCATCGGACAATTAGCCGAATGAACCATATAAGAAAACTTACCTCCCAAATTCTGATGAACAGAATCAGGCCGGAAATCGGACAAGAATAATGTAATTTCATTAAAGACACCGGAACAAATAATGCGATATTTATGATCAGAATGATATCAAAAAGAGCATTACAAATATAAAAGAATGTATTATAATTAAATTTTATAGATTAGGCAAAAGCATTTGATAAAGTACGTCACAAAGAACTATTTGAACTGCTAGGTAAGCTTGATTAATTTAGGAGCTTTTTGTTTATTTAACCATTTCACCCCAAGCAAGGCAGCCTCACCGCCACTAGTGCACAGGAAATTACATAGGAGGAAAGTTATGAGAAAGAGTGACAGGTTATAGGGGGTTTCAGGAAGTGAGTAAGAGAAGGATGAGAATACTGATGAGAGTGGAGTGGACGGAGAAAGGAGCCTGAGAAAGAGGATGCGGCTTAATGAGATAGGAAATGATTATTAACAATATTTCAATTATTGGAGATTGTAGCTATCGGGGAAGCAAGTATACGGAAGGAAATTTCACAGGCCGGAAGTGCGAAAAAATAATTTATTGGTTTCACTGTAAAAGGGTGGGACCTACTTGCTAGTCTAGTAGCTCGAATAAATTCATGCAAGAGGGGGCACCAGGGGGCTAAGTTCATTGGAGCAGAAGCTGTGAAAGTATTTGTAGAAGAGACAGAGGGAAACCACATTACACCGGTGAGAAAGTGACTGCATCTAAGCCGCCAAGTCGGGATGGATCACATTACAGATTCTCCGTTGGATTTTGTCAAGAACCCCGAGGTAAGCAGGGGCACCCGACTAGATGTGGCAGCAGTATTCAATACACGGGCGGATGGTAGATTTATATATGTGCAGGATGGATTCAGACGGGAAAAACTTCCAGAGAACCGACCCTCTAGGCAGCGGATTTAGCTATGGATTCGATATAGTCATTCCACTTGAGGTCTACTGAGAGAGGCGCAATGTTTTGCTTTCAGAGAAGCTAGCCTGATCTATGCTAATGGGTGGGTAAGAGCGATTGTCAGTGATGGTTAACAGATAGCAGCTTCGTTTTGGAAGCATTAAAATTCACGAGCCATTTCTTGCCCCAGTCCACCACAGATTGGAGGTCCTTTTCAAGCTCGGCAGCAGCGAGCTTAGAACATAGACTGGGTGTAAACTGCTGCATACAGACAGAAAATGAATTGGGTTTTGGCACACAAAAATAGATAGGGGTCATGAGACAAGGATTTGTCTTCTCACCTAACTTATACAGTAAAAAGAGAAGAAAGGACTAAACATCAATTGTAAGATGACAGAATGTGTGAATGTTAGCGAAATATGCGAACTACGAAATAAAAACACCAATATCAAAAAGTTTTATATATATATATATATATATATATATATATATATATATATATATATGTTTTTCTTTAATCCGAAGTGGAAGAGTAGGAAGGTAAATTCCAAGAACCTGATACTAATTAATATTAAAAATGTTTAACATTAAAAAGTGATGCAGACAGAGAGCTCAATGTATTAAGAATACAGAGCCAATATAAATTAGAGAAAATTTTCAAAATTCAGAGGTGTCAGATGTACATTTCGACATAGGATCTCTAATAGGATATTCTACGTCACGTCAGCGACATTGTTTTGTTCCAAATGGGGAATGCCCTGGGGTAAAGTGTGGAAGGATTTTAGGTTAACAACGGTCACAAAGTACCACAGGACAGAGCTTTTAGTGGCGGGGTTACAGGGTGTTGAAACGGTATATTTAGGAAGAGGAGAAATAGATTTAAATGTAATATCTTTAAAAAGTTTTCATTAAGTTTATCCATTACAGGAAGTCATGAATTTAAAGTTATTAAAGAAATATATATATATATATATATATATATATATACATATAGGGATTTGGTAAAGGAGTTCATATTTTATAAAGATAGACAACTAAAGGAGTTAAATTACTTTTTTAAGGTTAAGATTTTGGGCTGTTTGAAGAGGTATATTTAGGCGGGAAGGAATGGGTTTCAATATAAGATTTTACAATTTTTGTACGGGAAGACAAACCCATTACAACTGCCCGTCAGTGGGTTAGTCGAAGAATTTAAGGTCTCTCGCACAAGAGAAGCTCTGATGTGCCAAAATTCTAAAGACCCTAAAGTTGCCGACGCCAGGATATTAATACATACTGGCAAGAAATGGGATGCAGGAAGAGAATTACGGTTGGCTGAAGAGAGGCTAAAAATGAAAACAATTATAGGAACTGTGGCAGATGGGACAATGGGACTAGGCTACATCCAGCGGAAACCTATGGACAAGACAAATAAGAAGGATTACCAAAAACTTCTCCAAAATGAAGTAAGATCTAGTGTGGAGGAGGATAGAATTACACAAACGGTGGGATTAAGTCAGCAAGGAGCATGGACCAGATGGGAGAACATAACAAAACGGAAAATCACTTGGTCTGATATATTATGGAATGAATTCACACATACAAAATTCCAGATCAAGGCAGTTTATGATACACTACCAAGCCCTGTGAACCTCCATATTTGGGGAAAAAAAGAAACTCCCTCGTGCAAGTTATGTTCAGGAAGAGCATCACTCCAACATATACTTAGTGGTTGTCCCAAGGCATTAAGTGATGGGAGATATCGCTGGCGCCATGATAAAGTTTTAAAGACACTAACTGAAATATTCAACACAGCCATCCGGAGTTCGAAATTTAACCCAAAGAAAGAGAAAATTCAGTTTGTAAGGGCGGGCGAAAAGAAAACAGTATGTAAGAGACCCACAAGATGTGTACTTTCCTCAGCTTCAGATTGGCAACTCATGGTAGAACAAGGATGCCGACTGAGGTTACCAGAACACATTCTAAGGACTTCCTTACGACCAGATATGGTCTTGTTTTCGAATTTAACAAAACAGATTATTCTGTGGGAACGAACAGTCCCATGGGAAGAAAACATGGAAGTTGCACACCAACACAAAATGAACAAATACCAAGAACTTGTTGATGAGTGTAGAAGACGAGGATGGCAAGCAATATGCTATCCAATCGAAATTGGTGTGAGGGGTTTCGCTGGGAAATCTTTAAATTTGGCCTTCAATAAAATGGAAATTACAGGGTTAAAAAAGAAGAAAATGACTCAAACAATCCTAGATTCAACTCTGAGGTCATCCAGGTGGATTTGTATATGCCGAAATAATAATACCTGGACGGGACAAAATAACGGGAGTGTCCGATAGACCAAAAACCATGACGAGGAAATGAAACAATCTATATTAATGTCACCAAATGCGACGTTTTTTTTTTTTTATCTATTCATATCAATCATATTTTTTTTAATCCCAAATATTTCATGAATATCATTCGCTTTACTTTTGTATCTTGTTCCAGTTTTTATCTATACATTTATCTTTACAATCCCCGGAGTTTTTTTTTTTTAATCAGAAATATTACACCAATATCATTCGTTTTTTTTATTCTAGTTATTTACATATCAACCGTATTCGGTACGATTTTCAATTTTTTTTTTTTTTTTTTTTTTTTTTTGGCATATTCCTTCATCCCTATGGAATGGTATCTTCCACATCGTAATTTATGTATTTATTTTAGATTTTTTTACTATCTAGTCATTTAGCTATTTTAACCATTCATCTCCACATTAATATCACGAAAATCAATTTATTTTAATTTATATATTTCCGGATATTTACTGGAACCACACTGGACATTCATTTATTTGTGGACGACCTTATTCAAGGAATTTTTCCTCTTCTCCTGTGCAACCAAAATATCTTGCATTCCAATATCGTAGCAAATAGAGATTAAGACACAGGCCGGAGCCTGATCAACCTTGGCTGGGTCAACCTGGGGAGAAGGTATGATGTTTTTAAAGGACCGAAACAGTCAATGAACCAGGGTAACATCACTGATGATGTGTCCTAACCGCATCTAAATGATGTATTTTTTTTTTAAAAAAAAAGATTAAAACTTAAATTGAATCCTTTTAATTTATATTCTAACATCTAGCCAACGGGGATTTAAATTCTAAATTTAAGTATTTAAAAAAATTTGCCTTGTGGCGGCACTTACTGATGAATTCCCTCCTAAGATTCAGTAGCCGGTGTTGGTGGGGGTATTTTAATATTTAAATTTTTTCCAGTAAACATAGACAGCACCTATCACGAAAATTCCTCGGAATATGGGCTAAACCTATCAGTTTCCAGCTAATTTCAGGATCCAGCCCTTCTTTCATTTTCCAGAATGCCCGCGAAAGGGCTGTCTGGTACCTCTGACCGGGGTTCAAAAAGGAGTACCTGTGGTTATACAGTCTTTGTTTGAAAGGACCGGCGGACATACCGATATAGGTCCGGAAGTTGTTTTTTTTTGTTTTGTTTTTTTGTTTTGTTTTTTTTTTGTTAGATGGAGAAATGCGGGCTTCATAAATCACCTGGGTGGATTTGCATTTTCTCTCCACTGGGCAGGCGTCCACAGAATTACAGCTGCATTCGTTTATTTCAATATTAAAATACCCCCAATTTTACAATAACGTTAACCTTAAAAAGTATTTTAAACCCCATACCTTCCTATCCCAAGCTCCTTTAATTGCCTATCTTCAGAAAAAATGGATTCTTTTACTAAGCCCCTTTTTCCTTGGTTAACACATATATGTATATATATTTTTTTTTCTCTAATATTTTTTTCTCTAATATTTTTTCTCTAATAATTTTTAAACTGATAACTTCCTGTGATTGGCATTTAGCTCGCTTCTACCTAAAAGGTTTAATTAAATAAACTTAAATAAAAAAAATTTAAATCTTATATTGAAACCCATTCCTTCCCGCCTAAATACACCTCTTCAAACAGCCCAAAATCTTAACCTTAAAAAAGTAATTTAACTCATTTAGTTGTCTATCTTTATAAAATATGAACTCCTTTACCAAATCCCTATATATATATATATGCGTGTGTGTATATATATGTATATACATATATTTCTTTAATAACTTTAAATTCATGACTTCCTGTAATGGATAAACTTAATGAAAACTTTTTAAAGATATTACATTTAAATCTATTTCTCCTCTTCCTAAATATACCGTTTCAACACCCTGTAACCCCGCCACTAAAAGCTCTGTCCTGTGGTACTTTGTGACCGTTGTTAACCTAAAATCCTTCCACACTTTACCCCAGGGCCTTCGCCATTTGGAACAAAACAATGTCGCTGACGTGACGTAGAATCTCTATTAGAGATCCTGTGTCGAAATGTACATCCGACACCTTTGAATTTTGAAAATTTTCTCTAATTTATATATAATATATATATATATATATGTGCGCGCGCGCGCGCGTGTGTGTGTGTGTGTGCGTGTGTGTGTGTGTGTCCGTTACCTATAGACTCCGAAACGCCTGAACCGATTTTCTTGAAAATTTAAACAGTTGTACTATAAGCGTCTGCGAGTGTTCTTAGCTAGGTTTTGTGTCGAGGTACCCCCGATAAATATCGAAAATCGATAATCGAAAAAATCGGGTTATAAAAGGAGCGGTCCGATTTTAATCAAATTTGATACACTCATAGACAAAGAGATAAGAAACGATATTCAGAAGTTTCAAGGTTGCAGTTCTTACAATAGTGCAGAAAATCGATAATATATATATATATATATATATATATATATATAAAAGGCAAGATGTTTGTGTGTGTGTGTCTGTTTATCTGCTTGTATGCCTGTATCTTTTTCAGCTCTTTTATTTTAGTTTTTGCTTCGGGTTTGGCTCTAAGTAGGTATAATTGTAGTTCTTAGTCTCAGCCATGATACCATTTACTCAGAGGACTTATTTAGCCTTCAAAATTCATTTTACGACGAAAAAACTTATTCGATATCGATACCAGAAAATCAAAATTTGACTTACATCCATTCATTTTTCTTTCAGTCTACGGTTTCGCTTTAACTGGAAACAACTATTGCATTTTAGTCTTTCGTACCAACGTCCAAAGAGTGTGAGCTGCAAGACCATGGATTAGTTTTAAAGCTTTCATTACACCCGAGCAACGCCGGGCTATACTGCTAGTATATATATATATATATATATATTGTAATAGTTGTTACAATGGTTTATAAAAGCATGGTCTCACTACACAAAAATTTTTCATGTTTCAAAAATTTTCATGAACCTCTCCTCTTCGGGTGATATGTTAAACTGAAAAGAGGAGCGGTTCTGCTCCAACACATGAAAATGTTTGTGTAGTGATATTATGCTTTTATAAACCATTGTAATAACAAAATTACAATATTAATCTCTACTCTGAATCGAGCACTTTTTATAAAGGTAAATGCTTGAACAGTGGGTTTTAATCTACGTGTTCTTTCACTTTCTTGCTATATATATATATATATACAGGAAGTGGATGAAAAAAGTGTCATCGAAATCCGAAAAGGTTTTGCCGAGATCACGAAAGAATCCTTCCAAAAACTAAGCAAAGTATAAACAAATAGGAAAATTTCCTTCGAAACAAAGAAAAGAGAGCGGAAGTGTCATGTAATATTGGTCCTCTTATATGGCAAGGAACACTGACAATTTCCTCGCAAATAAAGAGATACCAGAAACGTGTCTCTACAGAAGGATGCTGAGAATACCATAGACTGAACATGCGAGTAACAAGAAAGCTTGAAGGAAAATGGAAACAAAAGGACACATTTAGTTGGTTGGATGGTTGTTTTGTTTTTATGCCATATCAACCTCGGCGGATCATTCCTTGCCAATTACATTTTATTCATTTATTGCTGGTAATACTTTTTTCTTTCAACAATTTATAATGAGTAGAGGTACCTACATGTGTTTTGTAGAGATGTGGAAATGAATACAATAGGGGACTATAAGGTTCCTAAATTGTAACTGATCAAAATATTCTTGAAATTATGATAAAAAACAGGATTTGGTTGGTTTATTTTCATGGCATATCAACCTCGGAGGGTCATTTATTGCCAATTAAATTTTATTTATTTATTGCTGGTAATACCTTTTTCTTTTAACAATTTATTGTTGATTTTATATAAGTTTTGTGTCTAGTAATACTTTTTCTTTTCGAGTATCAAGATTCATTGGGATTTGTTTTTTAAGGGCAGGGTCCCCAAGTCCTACCCTGTTATTTAACCCATAACTGGAGGGAAGAAACGGATTAATACCTTTCCCAGGGTACCAGTGCTTAAGTGAATGCAGGGTATTCAACTGGAATTCGAACTCGGCTCACCGATTTCTCTTTCCGAGCTGATATCCACTGCACCACAACGCACATCCGTCACTAAACGCTTACAGCACTTGGTATTCCCAAGCGATCACCCATCTAAGTACTGACCAGGCTCAACGTTGCTTAACTTCGGTGATCGAGCGAGAACCGGTGTATTCAACGTGATATGGCCGTAAGCTGACACATTTAGAATCAGTAAAATCCAGTTGAAATTCCTAAGGTACATCGTGAGGAAAGAGGGCTTAGAAAAATTGACACTCACGAAACATATTGAAAGTACCTCTTACTTTCAATAGTAAGAGAAAACTAGCGCATAACCCCTACCTAACGAGCTTGTGTAAATGGTTGGCAGAACAGGGACTAGGAGAGATAGCAAAAAGATAACTTACTAAGAGCTACAAAGGACAAGAAGTTGTGAAGAGCCATTATCACTCATGTGTTTGGACACGGCAAGTAGAAGAGTGGAATATGAAGCGAATGGGGGCGAGTCAGCTCGGCGCACACGGTATGATGGGTCCTAAATATGCAAGTCTGGGGCGAAGACAAGGAATGATGTTTTTCCGAACTGGCGCCATTAATATAGAGTAGCAAGAGGTTAGCAACGTTGTGTTAATGGGGAAGTGGTTGTAGAATGGAAAGCAATTCATCACCCACACGGCCGTACAAACGATTTTTGAACTCTGGTGAGGATAGAGACTAAGAATTGTGCAGCTCAGGTTCAGATGTGGCTGCTATTCTTAGTTTTCGGTTTGATCTCATGTGAGCAATGACGAGGTTTTGAAAAGGATGGAGACGATAAAGGAAATTAATAAGGAAAAGACAACTAAAGTTCCTGGGACATGCAATGAGGAAGGAGGGCTTGGAGAACCTGATACTAACAGGCTAGATAGAGGGAAAAAGAAACAGAGGAAGGCAGCGGATAACATATTTGAAGGGCCTGAGCAGGTGGATGACAGAACGGGGACTGAGAGACGTTAACAGGAGAAAGCGTGCTAAGAGCCACCAGGGATAGGGAGACGTGGAAGGCCATGATCGCCTACGTCCTGAAAGAATATGGCACATAAAAAAGAAGAACAGTCTCATGTAAAAATAGATTTTTGTATGCAAGTCCACTAAAGACATTTTCAGCACCTGCTCGTGTGTGCGCGCGCGCGCACACACACGCGTTGTGGAACAGTGGATATCGGGTCTGAACGAGAAATCGGGGAACCAAGTTCGAATTCCAGTTGAATTCCTTGCATTCACTTACGCACATACTCTTGGGAAAGGTATTAATCCGTCTCTTCCTTCCAGTTATGGATTGAATGACTGGATAGCCTTGGCTGGCAACCAGTCTACCACAGAAAGTAATGGCAACCTACTGCAGGATAATATTCCGCTCAGTCGAGACATGATCGCCCAAGCGTGTATCACGTATGGCACTTAACTGACTAACTAAATATAATAGTTGAAAACATGATTAAAGCTTCTACTGAACATAAAATGGGGGATCAGTTTTATATTGTTATGAAGTAATAAACTACTCCCCCAAATAATTACTACTTAATAATATAATACATCTCTTCACCCTCTAGCTATGAGTTAAATAACAGGGCAGATTGGGTTCTATAGCCTTGGCTGGCAACCAGTCTACCGCAGAAAGTAATGGCAACCTACTGCGGGTTAATCTTTCGCTCAGTCAAGACATGATCACCCAAGCATGTATCACATATGGCACTTAACTGACCGACTGTGTGTGTATGTGTGTGTGTATTCAAATTATGTCAAATTTTATTATGCAATTCAATGCTTTTGCAATAAAAATGCTATACGATTTAATTTTAGAATAAACTGTGTTTCAGTCGATAATAATAATCCTTATTATAATAAAATTAATCCTTATCAATGTGACATTATCTCACGCGGTGATGCTTTCCCTTCTCCCGCAGGGATACTTTCCTTTGGTTGGTTTAAAACAACGGAGAGAGAAATTGATATTGGTGATATTATTAATGTTTTATTGCGTCACGTGATGTGAGCTTAGAAAAAAAATAATTTTAGTACCATCAAGTGCTTCTAAAAACACGGGAGCATAAAATTTAATTATTTTGTGAAAATAATCATTTTTCTTCTATCATGTTTTTATAAATATCGCTGCTTTCATGTTCAGTATAAATTTCTCTGGTTTTGGAGTTGAAATGTTGATTCGTTAATCTGAAAACGCGTAGACAAAACAAGTGTCAGAGTGATTTGATAAGGTCACCCGGAGGCCAAGGCCACGGTTGAACACAACAGTCCGAAATAACCAGACCTGAATTCAGTTCGATGTGAGTTGTCATAATCTCATTGGTCGAGCTAAGACATCCGCAAATCGAGTGGGCGGAGACCGATTTTCATTGGCCGAAGACTGTGAGCCGGCCAGATCCCCAGAGAGGATCGAAATTGGTTATAAAACAGATGCTGGACACGAAAAGTTCAGTTTTGAGTTAGAGCAGTTTGTTGAGTTGGAGCTGCTATCAGTCGAAATGTAGCAACTAGGGAAAATGGCCCCAGCCGGGGAGCCATGACCCACGGCTGGTCGCCCACCATAGAACTTATGGCTAAAGAGTTAATTTCGAATGAAGCCTGCCGCAAATTAACTCAAAGAAGTTAATTTGGAAAAATGCGCCATCGACATGAATCCCGAAAGAACGTTATTGTTATTTTTTTTTAATCACGCGAAAATCGAAAATTCTGATTCTTCGTTCGCTCAACTTCGGCAAACTCCGTTAAACTCCGATAAGGACCCATAAGAACTTTGCTGTTTTAGAAGTTACATAGGAAAATTGACAATCCTGATTATAGAGAATTAATGAAAAGACTTTAATGAGATACGAGAAAAGACATTAGTGAAATTTTGAAGAGATCTCAACGCTAACGAAACTTAGACAAAACATTTCATTTAAAGATTGGAAGCTATGAAGCTTTTTTGGCGAACTTTCTCTCTCCGTTGCAACCAGCATTTTAAACGATTGTATATCATTTTCGACAACTATATTCTTGGGAAAAGATAGACATTGTTTTTTTTTTTCTTTATATAAAGTCATTCTACGTAACTTTCTAGGCATGTTCGGCTTGATCATTTATTTTAATTTTTTTTTTTTTTTTTTGGTGCCGTGTTTATTTTTTTTCAACCCCACAAGTGTACACCAGTGTCCGGACTGGCTAAAGGGACGGCTATTAAGATTGCAAGACGAGACCTCTGAGATCTAATCACAACGTGGGATAGAGGCCCGTTGTTGCAAAAGACGTCCTGTAATCCAGCTTTTGCGGCGACGTCATCGGGCGGGATCGTCACGACCGGGTGGCAGTGTCACAACTGGGAACGTCACGACCGTCGGTGAGAACGAGCGTCACATTAGACAGACGGCCAAACCGGCCTGAGGCGTCACATCAAAAACTTTTGATATTGAAAGGGTTGTCAGGTTTTATTATGAAAACAAAGTGAGACAATTTTTATTATTACGAAATAAAACCAAATTAGCATAGATTTAATTTTCACTTGAACTTTTCGACATTCTATAACCTTCGTCAGTCTTTTAACCATTAAATTGTAAGCATTTGTTTGGGATTTGCACGTTTTCAAAAAACATCTTGTCCGCACTTATACCATCATCAAAATTGAAGAGATATTTAATTTTTGCTATTAAAAATTTTACTTCTTGTATGTGCCGTGTCCCTTCAGGACGTAGGCGATCACGGCCTTCCACATCTCCCCATCCCTTGTTGCTCTTAATAGACTTTCTCCTGTTATCCCACTCAATTCCTACTTCACCATCCATCTGCTCCAGTCCATCAAGTATGTAAAAGCGTTGCTTTCCCCTCTCTTCCCCTCTATCTGTCCCGTGAGTATCAAATTCTCCAAGCCTTCCTTCCTCATTACATGTCGCAAAAAACTTCAGCTGTCTTTTCCTGATGTTAAGTATCAGTTTCCTTCTTGTGTCCATCCTCTCCATAACCTTGTCCTTGTTCGCGTGTTCCGTCCATTATATCCTCAGTATCTTTCTGTAGTACAACATTTCGGTTGCTTCAAATCTTTCCTTCATCTTTGATGACATTGTCCAGCATTCGCTGCCATGTTGAAGAGCAGAAATCACATAACAATCCAGTGCTCTCTTTTGTGTTTTTAGCGAAATTTTCCTGTCTCTTAATACTCTACTCAGCTTCTGGAATGCATCTTTGGCCATGCCAATTCACCTTCAGATCTCCGTATCGCACTTTTCGTCCTCTGCTATAACGCTTCCCTGGTATTTAAATTTCTGCATCTGCTTGCTTTTGATATCCCCGGCCTGTAGATGGCCTTTTGAGTTCCTCTTTTTTTACTGATGACCACGCATTCAGTTTTCTTGTACTTTATGTTTAGTCCTTTCTCTCCGCTTTTTTTTTAGCTACCTTCGATAAGAGATCCAGTTGTTTTCATTCCGTGTCTCCTATCAGCATTGTATCATCTGCGTATCTTATATTGTTCAGATTGTGGCCGCTAATGACGAATCCTGGTAGGACTTCTAGTTCTTTAAGAATTGCCTCGTTGTATCGGTTGAATAGATCTGGTGAGAAGACACATCCTTGTCTTACATTCCTTTCTGTCTTTGTAAATCTCATGAACTCAATTCCTGTCCAAATTCAGGCAGTTTACTGCCAATATAGGTTCTTGATTATTCTCGCACGAATAAAACTCAGGTTCACGTACTTCAGCATCTGTATCGCCCTTTCTTGAATGTCTCGTGGAAATTTAAGTTTATAAATTCTGGAAGTTCAATTATGGATTCAAGTGTGTCGCGAATGTTTCATTATAGTTTAAATCATAGGTTCAACTGTGCCGTGAATGTTTAATTAGAAGTTCAAGTGAACCGCGGAAGTTTAATTTTATTTTTATAATTGGAGTGCGCCCTTGGCCACATTTAATACGCCCTCGGATCTCAGTGTTACACTTTTCGTCATCTGTTAGAACAATTTCCAGATATTTAAATTCCTGTACCCACTTCATTTTAGTATCCCCGACCTGTAATTGGGATTTTGGGCTCCTCTTTTTACTGATGACCACGCATTCAGTTTTCTTCTACTTTATGCTTAGTCCTTTCTCTCCGCTTTCTTTAGCTACCTTCTATAAGAGATCCAGTAGTTTTCCTTCCGTGTCTACTATCAGCATTGTCTCATCTGCGTATCTTATATTGTTCAGATTGTGGCCGCTAATGACGAATCCTGGTAGGACTTCTAGTTCTCACAGAATTGCCTCGCTGTATAGGCTGACTAAATCCGGTGAATAGATACATGCTTGTCTATTTTTATTTATCTAATAAACTCGTTTCCTGTCTGTATGCAGGCGGCTTACTGCCAGTATAGGTTAGTGATTATTCTAATGTGATTCCCGAATATATCAACGTTGCCGGGCATCTCTATCAAGTCTCTGTGGCGTACTTTGTCGAACGCCTTTGGGTCGTCTATAAAACACGGGTATAGGTCCTTCTGTATTTGTATTGCTCTTTTTGATAACATTCTAAGCATAAATATCGCGTTCCTTGTTCCGGTGTCTTTGACGAACCCGCACTGCTCTTGTCCTATTTCTGGCTTGATTCTACTGCACAATCCATTCATCAGAATTTGGATGATGAACTTTGTGTTTAAGTGGAGTTCATTTTCGTTTGTGCCTGGTTTCTTAGGCAGTGCTATGAAAATCAGTCTTGTTATGGCTTTTGGTATATCGCCACTGTTGTTACTAACACTATTATCTCAAATCTGCGCCCAACTAAGTTATATTTACTATTTCTATGAAGGACCCAACTGCTAGCAAAGCCATCAAGGCTGTCCAATGTAGCTCTACATTCATCTGTATAAAAAATAAATATGTCAAAATACTTACAAAATTCGTGCAGGCTATGGAACCGGTCCGCCCCTACATACCCAACTTTCATGGTAAATGCCGGCCAGTGCATCACAAATGATGTTACTAAAATGCAGTAGAGCTCCATTGTGCATTAACCACATGCATCTTCGTATTAGCAGGATTACATCCCCTAGCAAGTCTGAAAGTGTGTTCGAAATAAAGTTCCTGTTAACAGCTCCTATAAGACGTGCTGGGAGAACGTATGGTCCTACCAGACAGTCACCTACAATTCTAGTCCACACATTAATTGTAAACTGATGCAGGTGTCTAGCCTGTATTGTACAATGGGAATTCTGATCTGTCTATTTTTATGTCTATTTTATGAATATATTTGTGTATTTTTATGTTTATTTTATGAATATTTTATGTGTATTTTTATGCGCATTTTTATGTTTATTTTATGAATATTTTTATGTTTCTTTTATGTTTATTTTATGTTTATTTTATAAAAATTTTCTGTATATTCATAAAATAAACAAGTTTATTTTATGAATATTTTTATGTGTATTTTATATGTATATTATGTTTATTTTTGTGTATTTTATTTTTATTTTATGAATATTTTTATGTATTGTTATGTGTATTCTATCTTTATGTGTATTTTATCTTTATTTCATGAAAATACTTGTATATTTTTGTGTATTTTTATGTTTATTTTATGAATATTTTTGTTTTTGTTAAGAATATTTTATGTGTATTTTTGTTTCTTCATGAATATTTTTGTGTATTTTATTAATATTTTATGTGTACTTTTCTGTGTATTTTATGTTTTTATAAATATTTTTTGTTTATTTTTATGTTTATTTTATGAATATTTTATGTGTATTTTTATGTTTATTTTGTTTTATGAATATTCTTGCGTATTTTATGAATATTTTTTATTTTTTTTGTATTTTATGTTTATTTTATGAATATTTTTGTATCTTTATGTATTTTATATTTATTTTATGAATACTTTTATGTGTATTTTTATGTTTATTATAAATATTTTATGTGTATTTTCATGTTTATTTTATAAATTTTTAAGTGTATTTTATGTTTATTTCATTAATATTTTGTGTATTTTTATGTGCATTTTATGTTTATTTTATGTTTATTTTATGTGTATTATATGTTTTTTATGAATATTTTTGTGTCTTTTTATGTTTATTTTATGAATATTTTTATGTGTATTTTATGAGTTTAATAAACGTTTTTCCGACATAGATTGATATTTATTTTTACACATCATTTAAAATAAAGAAAGCAGCCAAAAACAGAAAATTATTCATGAAACACAAACACAAACACTTTCCCCTCCAAGCCATAAACTTTATAGGATATTCAACAGAAACAGTAAAAATGAACTCGAGTTGCACTAAGAACACAAAGACTCTTGCCGCTTGGTGTTGACTTGTGTCAATAGGTTTCAGTTAAAAACCACAAGTTTTGTTTTGATAATTCTTGAATTTCTATTTTCATAAAAGTTAACAGATGTTTTGGTTCTACAAGGTGTCCCTAAAATCTGGACACATCAGCAACAATACATATTTTCAAGAAATTCAATTTTCGACATTTTATTGAATTGGAATATTAACAAATAACATCATTTGGAATGTAAGGGTCGATGTGCTTTGCAAGATTCCTGTGAACTAGATCCAATAACTCTACATTGCCATCAATTTTAACACATTCGCTCTTTATACATTCAATCAAGTATGTTGCATCTGCCAGTTTTACGTTTAGTACACCTCCTTCAGCAGACCCCAGAAAAATAAGTCAATTCTTTCTCTCTTTCAACAAAACCATATTTAATCTGTGAAGGAAAAAAAATATAGTTAATGAGATTTCCTTTCAGCCCCCAACCCTGTAATATGTGCAAAAAGTTTCCCACCATTTATATTTAAAATCTTTTAACAATCATTTTCAAGAACAAAAATATATTATGGTTTTGAAATTCATGAAACTTGTTAGATTTTTCTTTTTTCATGGCATTTGCTTTTGGAATTTTATAATTTTAAATTTTTAATGTGTCGATGGTACCATTTATGGGTCCAAGACTGCGCTAACATCTTAGAAAAAGTTCATATATATAACAAAGATTTCATTGAATTTTTTTTCTATAGGTCATCAACTCTTTGCAGGCTATTTAAGGCCAGAAAATATTTTTTGATGGTAAGAATTTTTTTTTTTTGATAAATAATAATGATTTAATGCTCTATTTAATGTTCTATTCCTGATATTCTTAAAATCTTGCATGAACACAGAATGTTCTTTGCTGCTGAGCAAAACAAGAACTCACAAGTGATCTACTGCTCTGGATACCTAACCACAGAGCCAGTAAGTTGGTTGCCTAGCAACAACCTATATTAACCAACTATGTCATAACACACAATGTTTCCCTAATGACTTTCCAAACTTGATGCAGGATCATGAAGGTTGGTATTTGAATATCCAAGTTAACTTGATTGAATGATGCAAATTAACCCATAGCTGGGGGAGAGAAGAGGTGGATTCATATCTTTTCTCGGTGGTATTTGTGTTGTATCGTGGCTAGTACCATGTGACATCCGGTCGTCCAGATGTATAAAAGACAATGTGCGCTTAGCACGGGGGTTTTCATTATCACGGACTTCGGGAAGTAACACCTACTACTGCAAGAGACTGTAAATATTGTACATACATCTTAGTTGTACCACTTTGTTAATAAAGTAGTTTATCTCCATTTCTCTGTGTATCTCTTTATTACAATTTGTGAGTAAATGAATATAACAAACCCAACTGGAATTAAAACTTGGTTCTTCAATTAACAATTGCAAGCTGTTATTCTATAACACTATTTTAGTATGAAAAAAAATGTAACCCTAGTATTTTAATATGTAGAAAAAAAATATATAATCCTAAGTTTAGTATGATGGAGTGAAAAAAAATATTATTAGTGGTATTATTAATTCTGCAGATTATTTGTTACAATAAGCCAAATAGATGATAAAATTGTTTATTGTCAACCACAATATGAATGCGGCTAAGAAATTGTGAAAAAAATATATTGCAAATTTTTAAAATCTTGGAAAGTGGCTGAAAAGTGAATTGATCAAAACATTTTGTAGGTGTAAAGCAACAGGTCAGATGGGGTCATCATATTGTCGGCCATTGTGTGATATAAAGTGAAAACTTTTGCAGCTGGTAAAACCAAAAAATAAACTTTAGCCAGAATATTGTTTCAGGCTTGTCATAAACTTTTGATGAAGTCAGGTAAGGTTAAATCCTCAAAAATATTCCTGAGAACAGATTTTCAGAAAAATAAATGATGTAATCAAAAGGGAAGAAGACAAAAAGAAATGATGTCATTAAAAAATATTGTTACTTCATTGGTTAAACCAAGGGAATGATGTAACTCCACCTCAAAATGTGGAGACGGAGTAATTTCATTGGCTAAAGATCTAATTTGCATGGACACCCCGTGTCCGTCATGCTCCCCCACAAGAGAATCTGGGACATGCATAAAAATATGGCCTCCAAAGGCCAAAATGAGACATTCACGCACTCGCTCGACACTCAGGAAAAGAGTCACACACGCACTCGCTTGAGACTTGGGACCAGTCGAGATGTAACGACAAAGGGACAGACGTTTACCAAATAGGGGGCCAGGAGCGTACAAAAAGAGCAGTTGCCTCTGATAGATTTTTTGACTTTAGATGTAAAGAAACGTAAAGAAGCCTGCTGCCGACCGACCGTAAACATTTAAAGTCAAATAACACTCCTCTGATAGAGTGCTGGCTGAAAATGTAAAGAAACAGAAAGAGCCGAGAAAGAGTTAAAGTCAAATTCAGTTGAGTTGCTGTGCTGAGCTAAGGCAGATAGGATGAATTTATCACTGCCATCATCCCCACGCACACAAAGACCCCTCTTCGGCAGTTTCCATAAAGCTTTGGTGTAAAGCTTGAATAAGACATTTTGAATCGTCACAACTTGAAAACTCTGACTGGAGTGATAACTGTTACCAACCGAAAATTTGAATTAGTGTTGAGAAGACTGGCATCTGGGTCTCACCCATTCACAGTTAAATCAACCAAATGCAGACGACAATTCTACTACTTCAGCTTCTTTTCCCACACTTCCTGCCTGTGGAACTCACTTCCTTATTCTTACTTTCCTGATGGCTACAACCTCCAAGAATTTAAATGCAAGGTCAATTCTCATCTCTTAACTACTTGACCCTAGTTCTTTCCACACTGCCCTGTATATCCTTTCCTTTCTCTCTACCTTTGAAACTATCATCACACCTGTATTCCCATCCTTCTCTTGCTCCTTTCTAACTGGTTTGTCCTTCTCTTCAATCTCCTCTAATCTTTTTCTCTTATGTAGTCCCCTGCACATCAGCGGTGTTACCACTTTACTCGGGGTGATATGATTTAAAAAAAAAAAAGACAAACATTAGTCTTAATTGAAAAATTTTGCTCTGTTGTAAGGATAAAAAATTGCCGACTGTTCTATTTTTTTTTTTTCTTGTATATAAAGACTTTTTCTGCAACCCATTCAGGCGTTTTTTGATTTACTTTTGGTGTCGTTCTTATTAGCCCAATCATGCACATGCGTCCGGTCTGGTTTGACATGGTAAAGAGACAGCTAGCAAGATTTCATTGTGCCTCCCTCAGGATCAAAGTTCACAGCGTGGGTGAGGAAGAACACCGTCGTAATAGACGACTTGAAGACCAGCTACCCGAGAGCGGCGTCATGTCTGGTGCCATGCTGACTAGGATAAACCCTATGTATGTTATAATTCATTATACTACCTGCATATCCAAGCTTATCAGGACTTGATATTCCCAAGCAGTCACTATCTAGATAGTGCCCAAGATCAACATTGCTTAATTTTGGTTATCGCACAGGAACCTGTGTTTTGAACATGATATGAACATAAGCTTTAACATAACAGAGACAAAATATCATATTTATGATTTATTAAAATCTTCAATATTTTGGTCTGATTTGGTTTGTTTAACAATATATCAAATCATTATGAGTCATTTAATGCCAAAATTTGATTTTTTGGCGAGCTTTGGTAACTATTTTTTTCGTAAAATGCATTGCTGGTAAATTTTGTAATGTATTTTAATATTTTCATGTTTTGACCTTAATTTGGAGGTTCACTATTTATTCATAGCTGGGGGACCTTAACTTTCAATGTTTTGCATATGTCTCCCCACCCACTTCAATGTTGGTTGAATAAATAATTCTATTTACGCACAATTATATAAACTAAAAACCAATTGTGCCACAGCAGTAATTTTTAGAAAGACAGTATTCTTGTAAAATCTCTTATTCTTTTACTAAGCTAGTTTGGCACAGAGCACATTTAGTACTGAATTCATTTTTTAGTAAATATGTTATCTTTTTTATATTACAATTTTTTTAATTGATTTTTTTTAATTTCATGTGCCTTCCCAATATAGGTGATCATGGCTTTTGACAATTTCCTTTTCTTTATCATCTGAGAACTGCTGTGACTTTTTGGGAAAGATAGGGAGGTAGTTTCTCATTACTTTCTCTGCAGTTTTGAACTAAAAGTAGTCCTCCTCCTTGACTGCCACTCAAGGCTAGAGAGATCAATCAACCCTACTATTTGGAAGGTGCAAGTGACAGGGATACAATTTATCTAATAAATTTGAGTTACTGTCTTTTTCTTTTAAAACAAAATGATATGAAGAGAAAAAAATTACTTTTTCTTTTCATTGTTCATTAACAGACAGAAAAAATTGGCCATCGAGTCCCCTCACAACAACCATACGCTAGTGTTTACATGTATCATCATAGAGCTTTTGGTTGTGCATTTATTACAAGATACTCTATATGTTCGTGCAGTTTCCATCTAGCTCAAAATAATGTGGTCTCGTCCGTTGTCCAGTATAAGGAATCCTTTTCGGCTGAAACCAGATCAAATCCAAATATGATATGTTGGATTCTGCCATTGAGTAGATCCAATATCCTTCTGGCAATGGCTTCACCATAACACTGGCAGAGGCCGTTTCCAAGTGCTATGCCTTGCCAAAGGGCAACTTGTGATTTAGTCATGATAGTTTCGAATTCAGAATTGTCTTTTCCATAGACTGGTTGCCAACCATGGCTAACAAGCCCAGTCTGACCTGCTATTCAACCCATTACTGGAGGAGAAAAGAAATGGATTCATACATCTCCCAAGGTTATTCGTGCGTAAGTGAATGCAATAAACTCAACTAGAATTCAAATCAACTTTCTCGATTTCTCATTCCAAGCCACTCTCCATTGCATCACGCATCCATTCATTAAGCAAATGTACATTTCAGACACTTTGGTGACCAAGAATTTGGGATATTTTCTAAATTAATTTCCAAATATTATAAAAACTTAATTTTCATGGCTGATAATTTTTGGACAGAAAAAATTCAAATAAACAAAATCCAAGTTGAAAATTTTTTTTTTCATTTTAATGAGAGAAAAAAAAAACAATTTACAATTTTAAATTTTTTGGAAGTTTCTCTTCTTTTCTTTTTTTTTTTCTCAAAGTTTCTTGTAAACTATGATCAATGGTCTAATGGTATGGCTGGTGATTGTTTGATGGTATCCACATATGCTGATGGTGATGGTGGTGGGATTAATGGTATGAACACAGTGCTGATGGTGATGGAAGTTTGAGGTATTCATCCACTGAATGGGAAAGTCACAAACAATTCTGCTGTTGATGGGACTGAGAGAGAAAAAAATAAAATGATGATGGAAAAAAAGGGGGGGGTCTGGGGGGGTCATAAGCTGAATCTATTGGTAAAAGAAGGATTTATCAAGAGAAGAAAGAAATCATTAACTTCAGAATTGGCACCAGGAAACTGGAAGATGGTTCTTGGAGAAGAAATTAAAAACTGTTGTTTGTTGCTTGCTGGACATATTCATCAAAGAGTTTGTCAACATCATTTCCGTCTGCTTCAACATCAATTTCAACGTTCTGAAATTAAAATGTTTTAAAAATTTAAAAGACGTTCATTTTAAAATGCAAAATTAAAAATATAAAGAACAAATAATAAAAGTGATTTCGAAATTTTAACAAACTGGAACATCAGAGCAAAATAAAAAATTCAGTCAATAAAATGATAAAAATACATTATTTACTAAGAACATAGTTTTGAAAAAAGATGTCTGTTGATTTCCAACCAATGAGAGTGATTGCAAAACACTTTCTTCTTTTTTTACAGGCAGAAGCACACAAATGCATGCTGGGATTCTTTTCCCCAGCCAATAAAATAGGCCAGTTCTTGGTCGTCTGATTCGGTCCCGGTCTGTATTGTCTTGAAATCAGAACTCTGCTTTCACGTGTCCATCTTTACTTATGTAAGTCGCCACTAATTATTAGTTTTGGAACTTTTTGCCTAATTACTGTTAATTTGCCTTGCGTATATTGTTTGTTTGCTTTTAGATTAACTTTTGCCCCCGTCCTTTTCTTTTTCTTGTTAATGCAAAACTTTGTCAATTCTGTTACTTTCTTTGCATTTGATGATGGCTACACACTTCATATTGTCCACTGAAATAGGAATTCTTTTTAGTAAGAATTCCAACATCAGATTTTGGCATGTGGTTTAAACCAACAAATATTATATACCATATCTATTTATTATCTGTAACTTTCTGCCAAAATAAAACTCTTGCCCCTGCAACTAATAGTCTTGCTATGAAAATGGTTAACTAAACCAAGATGTATAAGAAGCAAGACAATAAAAGAAAAAAATGCCTAATCAAAATATTATGATATAACAATATTTGCAGAAACATATTTAAAGACTCACATGTGAAAACCTTGTAATAATAGTAAGGACTTAACAAAATATGCCATCATTTTGGACGGTCTGGATAAACTAGTCTATTTATATATTTAAAGACTCAAATGTGAAAACCTTCTAATAATAGTAAGGACTTAACAAAATATGCCATCATTTTGGACGGCCTGGGTAAACTAGTCTATTTATGTATTTAAATACTCACATGTGAAAACCTTCTAATAATAGTAAGGACTTAATAAAATATGCCATCATTTTAGACGGCCTGGGTAAACTAGTCTATTTATATATTTAAAGACTCACATGTGAAAACCTTCTAATAATAGTAAGGACTTAACAAAATATGCCATCATTTTAGACGGCCTGGGTAAACTAGTCTATTTATATATTTAAAGACTCACATGTGAAAACCTTCTAATAATAGTAAGGACTTAACAAAATATGCCATCATTTTGGACGGCCTGGGTAAACTAGTCTATTTATATATTTAAAGACTCAAATGTGAAAACCTTCTAATAATAGTAAGGACTTAACAAAATATGTCATCATTTTAGACGGCCTGGGTAAACTAGTCTATTTATATATTTAAATACTCACATGTGAAAACCTTCTAATAATAGTAAGGACTTAACAAAATATGCCATCATTTTGGACGGCCTGGGTAAACTAGTCTATTTATATATTTAAAGACTCAAATGTGAAAACCTTCTAATAATAGTAAGGACTTAACAAAATATGTCATCATTTTAGACGGCCTGGGTAAACTAGTCTATTTATATATTTAAAGACTCACATGTGAAAACCTTCTAATAATAGTAAGGACTTAACAAAATATGCCATCATTTTGGACGGCCTGGGTAAACTAGTCTATTTATATATTTAAAGACTCAAATGTGAAAACCTTCTAATAATAGTAAGGACTTAACAAAATATGCCATCATTTTAGACGGCCTGGGTAAACTAGTCTATTTATATATTTAAAGACTCACATGTGAAAACCTTCTAATAATAGTAAGGACTTAATAAAATATGCCATCATTTTGGACGGCCTGGGTAAACTAGTCTATTTATATATTTAAAGACTCGCATGTGAAAACTTTCAAATAATAGTAAGGACTTAACAAAATATGCCATCATTTTAGACGGCCTGGGTAAACTAGTCTATTTATATATTTAAAGACTCACATATGGAAACCTTCTAATAATAGTAAGGATTTAACAAAATATGCCATCATTTTGGACGGCCTGGGTAAACTAGTCTATTTATATATTTAAAGACTCAAATGTGAAAACCTTCTAATAATAGTAAGGACTTAACAAAATATGTCATCATTTTAGATGGCCTGGGTAAACTAGTCTATTTATATATTTAAAGACTCACATATGAAAACCTTCTAATAATAGTAAGGATTTAACAAAATATGCCATCATTTTGGACGGCCTGGGTAAACTAGTCTATTTATATATTTAAAGACTCAAATGTGAAAACCTTCTAATAATAGTAAGGACTTAACAAAATATGTCATCATTTTAGACGGCCTGGGTAAACTAGTCTATTTATATATTTAAAGACTCACATGTGAAAACCTTCTAATAATAGTAAGGACTTAACAAAATATGCCATCATTTTGGAAGGCCTGCAAGGATAAGATAGGGGGTCTGTGGATTAACTCATCAGGTGAAATTCAAAGTATAAATTTTCAATGTCTGGATATTTATTTTTAAGCTTAAAACCAGTTTTTACTATGTTAATGCAAAACTATAAGCTATTTTTAGTAAAAATTTATGTATAAATTTCATAAGCATTTATAGTGCGTCCCTAGACTAACACTTGAAATATAAAGGGGTCCATAAGTCAAAAAAGGGGTTCGTAAGTTAAAAAGTTTGAAAACCCCAGACTTAACAAACTATGCCAACATTTTGAATGTACTGGATAAATTATAATATTTATAATTATTTTAAGTTTTATCCACTTAAAAAATCCTATCAAGAAAGACACAAATTGGGGCCATGGATGTGAAGCGACAGAATGAAGTGCTTAAAATTTTACATGTAAACCAAAATTAACAATTTTTAGTCACTTCATGTAAATCATTTTGAATATGCAAATCATTAAATTGATCAACGTCAGTATTATGAATGGCAAAACAGATATGAACGGCTAAGTGGCGTTAGAGAAGAGACAGAGTGACTTGTAGATAAATGTCATATGAATGATGATACGAACAGACCGAGAGAAACATATGAAAAGATAGCTTTTTTTTTTAATCGATAAATAAATAAATAAATAAATAAAGGACAAATATAAAATGAGGAATAAATATGGAGTCATTTTTCATTTGAAAAGCAAATGTTTTTATTCTTTGTCATAACTCAAATAATAAAACTGATCTCTTGTTCCCTCCATTTTTATTTTGGTTTCCTTTTTGTTTTAACCTTGCATTACCTGGAAAATGCATATAGATAAACTTTCTCATAAACACACCCTCCACCTCCCATCATCGAGCTTTGCATGGATCCTGATAGAAAAACAATCGCATAATTTTAACACAATGGCCATGGCACAAGTGGCATTCCTGTCCATCTTCAGACAGCAGGGGTAGCAACAAACTCAGGGGCTAATCTCACCTCTGCCCCCTCTCCATATATCCAGTGCCATCACTAGGGAATTGCCATTATTGATTTTGCTGATTTTCTTCTTCAAGACAATTGTCAAAATTCTTGGCACTATAGACAACTAAGGAAATGGTTACTTGGCATTCCTGGCATGTTGTCTTAGGAGTGGTGGGGGGGAAAAAAAGAGAAAATCAGAGAGAGAGAGGAGGAGGAGGAGGAGGAGGAGGAGGAATCTGAAAGAAAGAAGAAAGTGAGAGATAATAAAAGAGTAAAAGAAAGAAAATTGAAAGAGAAGAAAACAGAAGATAAATAACAAAGAAACAATTTCTCTTTCTCTCCTTCCCCCTTTACTGAATCTCCTACCCACAAAAATGTTTTCTTCCTTTGCCTCTTCTCCATTTATGGTCTATGATTGCCTGTAAATCAGATGTTTTCATTTGTTCAGGTGTAATGCCAGGTCTCTTCTATATTGATCTGACCTGACAGAACAAAACCCAAGCTCCCCCCTCTGTGACTTACTTTCCCCACTCAAGAAGACCACACCCTTCAAAACCCTTCCCATTCCCAGACTGACAAAATAGGATTGCTTCTGTCTGTCATTGGTTACTGCAGAAAGTGATTACTGTCAAAGAAGTTTGGGAAGAAGAAAGGAGAAGAAGAAGAAGAAAAAAGAATGTGAAAACAACAAGAAAGAAAGAAAGAAAAATGAGAAAGAGAAGCAGAAAAAGAATGGTTGGAATGAAAAATGTGAAAAAGAAAGAAAAAGGATGAGAATGAGGAATGTGAAAGAAAAGCAAAGAAAAGCGAAGGATAGGAATAAAAAAAATGTGAAAGAGAAGCAGAGAAAGAAAGAAGAATAGGAATGAAAATATAAAAGAGAAGGAAAGAATAAAGGAAGGAAGGGAATGAAGAATGAAAAACAGAAAGGGAAGAAGGAAGATTGGGAATGAAGAATGTGAACAAGAAGCAGAGAAAGAAAGATAGAAAAGAAAGAAAGAAGAATGGGAATGAAAAATGTGAAGGAGAAGCAGATAAATAAAGAAGGATGAATGGGAATGAAGAAATAAAAAAAGAAAGAAAGAAATGAACAATGTGAAAGGGAAAGAAAGAAAGAAAGAAAGAAAGAAAGAAAGAAAGAATGGGAAAGAGAACCAGAGAAAGAAAGAAGGATGGCTAGGGATGAAGAATAGGAAAGAGAAAAAAGGATAGGAATAAAAACTATGAAGGAGAAGCAGAGAAAGAAACAAGGATGGAAATGAAAAATGTGAAAGAGAAAGAAAGAAGGATAGAAAGAAAAAATTTGAAGGAAAAGCAGATAAGTAAAGAAAGATGAATGGGATGAAAATTGTGAAAGAGAAAGAAAGGACCAATGTGAAAGAGAAGCAAAGAAAGGAAAGAATGAAGAACAGGAAAGAGAATCAGAGAAAGAAGATGAAGTACTGAGAGGGTGAGTGGTGAGAAAGTAGCAAACGGTAAAGATAAAAAATAAGATGAATATTGGGGGTAAAGAAGAAGAAAAAAGAAAGAGAAAAATAAAACTGGAAGGGAAATGAATAAGAAATTAAAGAATTCACAGAAAAAAGGTAAAAAAAATTAATGACAAAAAGAAAATTAAAATAATGGAGAAAAGAAAGCAAGAACACAAAAATTTAAGTTGAATGAAAATCAAGACTAAAATCATTTAAGAAATAAGAAAGAACAAAAAAAAAAAGAAAAGAAAAAAATTTTTCCCTTCATTTTCTAATCCATGCAATGGTAAACCTAAGTATTTTGTTGTTGTTGTTGCCTCAACACACACACACACACACACACACAGAGGCAAAAAGCAGAAAAGGAAGCTGAGACAATAAGAAAATGAACAACTTCAGCCTTTGGTCAACAATGCTTCCTTGTCCTGCAGACATTCTGCTCAATAAAGAATACAATGAAATTCAAGTGGCATCTCTTTAATCAAAAGTGTTACAATTTTGGTTTGAAGATCACTGGATGGAGCACATATTTCTTGAAAACAATTTTAACCTCAATTATTTTGGTCACCTTCAGGACAAGACTAGTTAATTAAAGAAATAAACATGGTTACAAAGGCACACACTAAATTTTATTCCCTTTGTATTATTCAACTAAATTTTTACTTTTTAAAAACTTTTATTCATACTGTTTTCAATCTTTATCCTGGCAGACAAGAAGCTTTTTTCAAATACACACAAGATTATATATAAATTAATTTGTTTGAACATTATTTTTAATTAATACACATATTTGAGTAGATATTCTGTTTTTCATTAAACTATAAACATATATATATCCCGTATGTATAACCCAAATATAGGAGAGATTTTCTCTGGTCCCAAATTAGAGCCTGTAGTAATGTATATAAAAGAGACAAAACCCGGAATATAAGATAAACCCGGATATAAGAAAACTTTTATCCGGTTCCGACAACTCTCTTATATCAGTGTCACACCGATTAAATAAATTGCAAACAATATGTTTACTTATTTTAATAAAATTTTTTCATACCCACAGATAATCTTTCGTGTATTACAATCAAAAGATGTCAGAAATGAGCTGTAACATTGACAGATGTTATTTTCATTCATTTATGAAGGTACCCAAGTCCTTTCAACCTCTTTCCGAGGCCATCTTCAGTGGTGTGAATTATGGCAACAAATGTAACCATATTTAATCTGACATGTTTAAAAGAATTTGCTGCCTAAATATATATATATATATATATATATATATATATATATATATATATATATATATATGACTCTACCAGCCCTAGTATTCTGCAGCAATTTCACAAAAATAAATTAAATATGTCAGTTGTTAATTCCATTTTGTTAATCTCCAGAACTATATATATATATATGGGTAAAAAGTGAAATTCAAAGCAAAACTGGTTAAAGTAAAACAATTTTTTGGGAAAAACCCACTTGTAAGTAAAACAATTTTAATAATCCTCTGTAAACAAGTATTGTAAATATTACAAGAATATAAGTTTTTAAACATATTTAATAAATATGTTTAAATTATAATATTATAATAATATATTAATACATATATTTTTATGTAGTTTTTGAAAATTAACTTATTTATAAATTAATGTATTTATTTATTAATCAGCAACTCAGAAAACGCCCAAACCTCTCTGTGTCATGTTCACTAACATACGCGGTATCCACACTAACCTTTATAGCGTAGAATCATTCCTCCAAACTAACTCATCTGATATCCTAGCTCTGTGTGAAACTAACCTTGACCCGTCTATACCCTCCTCTGAGTTCTATGTTCCTGGTTACCTTCCCCTCTTCAGGAAGGACTCCAATGTCCATATGCATGGGCTTGGTGTATATGTCAGCGAACACCTCCCCCTAGCTAGAGTAACATCTCTTGAATCCCTGGACCAGTCTTTCATGTGCTTCTGTCTCTCACTTCTAAGCTCTGTTAGCTATCTCTTCTTCCTCTACCGCTCCCCCTCTGACTGTTCCAGTACTTGACAGCATCTCTGACAATATCGACAAGGCCATTTCTTCTCAGCCATCTGCCCATATTTTCGTGTTTGGTGACTTTAACACCCACCACACTAAGTGGCTCGAAAACTCTGTAATCGACACTGCTGGTGTCCACACCATTAATTTTTCAATCTCCCAATCCCTTACGCAAGTGGTGGACTTCCCCACGCGTTTCTCCAATAGCTCTAATGGAAGGGACTCGCGACTAGACCTCTGCTTCACTTTCACCCCAAATTCTTGCACACCAGACAGCTCTGCCCTCTCGGAATTTCTGACCACGCCATAGTTTCTGTCAACATCTCATTCTACTCCACCCCTACCCAAGAAACCCAGACCAGCAGAATATCCTACTGCTATTAAAGAGCAGACTGGGATTCATTCCGTGACTTCCTCTGTGACGTCCCTTGGAGCAATGTTTTTAGTCTTCCCATCGAAGACTGTGCATCTGAGGTCTCCTCCTGGGTTAAGGTTGGCATCGATGCTTTCATCCCTGCCAAAAAATTTCAGCTTAAATCCCATTCGTCTCCCTGGTTCTCACCCGCTTGCTCGGCCGCCATTGCCCACCAGAATCACTTCTTCCGGCTTTACCGTAGCCACGCGTCGGACTAAAACATGCACCTTTTCGCCTCAGCTCGTAATAAGTGTAAACAGATATTTAACAAAGCTAAGATGCTGTTTGTTGCCAGAATGAAGCAGCGCATAGCATCCTCTAAGTTCGGAGCCAAAGACTATTGGCGCCTCTGTAAAAGCGTGCTCAACAAGAGTAAGTCCTCAATACCCCCACTAATCAACAAGTGAGGTCCTCACCTCCTCAACGGACAAGGCTGAATGCTTTGCCCGTAGATTCTCGACCAATTCGTGTCTGGATTCGTCTGGAGTCCAGACACCCGATTTCCCATCTAGAACTGAAGCCCAATTGAATGATGTCCACATCACGCCCTCACTGATTTCTAGCATAATCTCAAAACTTGACCCTCACAAAGCGAGTGGTGGGGACAGAATCCCAATCATAGTCTTGAAGAAATGTGCCCCTGAACTCTCCTCTGTCCTTTCTAAGCTCTACAACCTCTGCCTTACTTCCTCCTGCTTTCCTGCCTGTTGGAAGTCTTCTTCTGTGGTTCCAATATTCAAGAACACTGGTGAACCCTCAGACCCCGCAAATTACCACCCTATCAGCCTTCTTCCAATCTTGGTGAAGCCCGAACTGTTGCCCTGGATATCTCTAAAGCATTCGACAGAGTATGGCATGCCGGCCTTCTACGGAAACTGCGAAGCTACAGCATTACTGGACTTTTGTTGGACTTAATCCAGTCATTCCTCTCCAACCACACACTGAAGGTGGTTTTAAACGGACATGCCTCCCAGAACTACCCTACAAACACGGGTGTCACCCAAGGCTCTATCCTAGGTCCTACGCTCTTTATAATCTACATCAATGATCTCCCCGATGCCATAAGATCACAAGTAGGCATGTACGCCAATGATACCACAGTATACGCTCGCCTCGATCAAAAATCTGGTGTTGACGACAAGGCAAACCTCGCGGCTGAGCTTGAAAAGGAGCTCCAATCCGTGGTGGATTGGGGTAGGAAATGGCTGGTAAAATTCAATTCTTCCAAAATGAAGCTGCTGTCAATTAACCACCACAGACAACCACACCTCCCTCCCATTAGCATGGAACAGGCATGCCTCCCAGAGAGTAAAACACTACGCCTGATTGGCCTGACACTCTCAGCGGACCTCAAGTGGAATGACTACGTCGAATCCATTGCTATATCCGCTGCTATGAAAGTTGGCTCTCTGTGCAGGGCCCGGAAATTCTTTCCGTCTGAATCTATCCTGCACTTATACAAATCTACCATCCGCCTGTGTTTTGAATACTGTTGCCACATCTGGTCGGGTGCCCCTGCTATTCTCCTCGGGCTTCTTGACAAAATACAGCAAAGAATCTGTAATGTGATTGATACCGACTTAGCTGACCGCTTGCAGTCACTCTCTCACCAGCATGACGTGGCTTCCCTGTGCCTCTTCTATAAATACTTTCGTGGCTTCTACTGTGATGAACTTAAATCACTGGTGCCCCCTAGGTGTGAGTTTGCACAAGATACTAGATTGGCAACTAGGTCCCACCCTTTTACAGTGAAACCGATGAAATGTAACCACAATTTCTACTCCAACAGCTTCTTTTCTCACACTTCCCGCCTGTGGAATTCCCTTCCGCATGCTTGCTTCCCCGACAGCTATAACCTCCAGGAGTTTAAAAGTAAGGTCAATAGACACCTCCTAACACACTAACCCACACCCATTCTCTCCAACTCTCCCCCTATGTACATCCTAACTCGTCTATCACCCTGTGTAACCCCCTGCGCTATAGTGGCAGTGGAATGCCTTACTTGGGGTGACATGATTAAAAAAATATATATATATATATATATTAATTGTAATATAATATAATAATATTACATACAAATATATGAAAACATTAGTTAGTTTACCACATCTTATTATATATATATATATATATATATATATTTTTTTTTTTTTTTCTAAACATATGGTGTTAAATATAAGAGACAATGAATGTCTATTATGTTTTATCATGAGCCGTTCTAAACGTCATATTTTGGCTTTAATTTCAGTTGAAAATAAAGACAAAAATTAAAGGTGATTTTATTGAGTGTTGGTTGTTTAGATTTGATGTACATGGCCTCCAATATCTGCAGGTTCCTCTTACTGTGTGTATGAGTAAGGATCACCGTATTGTTAACCAAAATCTGTCTGATATTACCTACATGTTTATGTTTTTCAGAGAAATGTTGTGTAATAGTACTCTGATCAGAAAGATGACATGTAAGTCTACAGGAGAGTGTGGTTGTAGTAAAACCAATATATGTACTGGGTTCTTTATTAGTATCAGAGATGCAATCTCTGAATGGCCATGTAAATTGGTACACTACATTTGTTTTTTGTAGAGAATTTAGTTTAGTGCTTGTAGGGTGATTATAGACTATGAGGTCAATTGTTTTGAATTTTTTATAATATATAATTAAAGCCAAAATACGACGTTTAGAACGGCTCATGATTAAACATAATAATAGACATTGTCTCTTATATTTAACAGCATATGTTTAGAAAAAAAAAAAATCTATATATATATATATATATATATATATATATATATAGATCACATGTCTAAAAGAATTGAGATGAAGTGTGGCTATGCCAAGATATGTCTCACAGATGTAAGATCTCATGACAGACATATGTCCACTCATCTTAATTCAACTTTTGAAAATCATAGAAGAGTGATAACAGTAAAATTACTCTAAATAAATATTCTTGAATATTCCAGTTGCATTTTCAACACCATTTTCTTACATATATATATATATATATATACATCCTACCGGCCATAATTATTCAGCCACCCGAGTTTTTTAAACAAATCATGTATTTAATACTATTTTTAGTATTTATTGCCAAGTGAATAATTCTAAATGAAAATAGAATGGTTCTTTTCTTATTATTACTTTGCAAAATTTTACAAGGCAGCCAGGAAGCCTTTGCTTCAGCCAACTAATAAGAAGAGACTAGCATGGGGAAGAGAGCACAAAAACTGGACACCAGAACAGTTCATTTGATACACATGTTATTGTGCAGTATTGACAAAAGAGCCATTCTATTTTCATTTAAAATTATGAAATACATAATTTCTTTTAAAAAACTGGCAGAGGGGGCTTAATAATTATGGCCGGTCATATATATATATATATATATATATATATATATATATATATATATATATAAATCCAGGTGAAGAGGATTCAAGGTTTTACAATTTTGAGTCCCCTGGCATTTATTTTTTTGATATAAACAGTGCTCAATACAATAAATATTGTAGAGCATAATATAATCATATAATTATGAATTAAATGTACATTGAGACATGGAAATTTCATCATCAGGCAATGTTGGATGTTGGTTGTGAAAATGGTTCACATTTAAATATTTAAACGTCATAATCATTTTCTGTGTTGAACAACTGGCTGAACCAACCATTTAAAAACCAAAACTGCAATCAAAAAGTGCTCAATGTAAACAGAGCTTTATGGAATATAAATCTAGTTCACTGATTCTCAAGTATCCTTCATGGCAGCGGTCGATGCAGATAGTTTAGTCAAACAGAGTCGAGTAAGAAGACTGTTGTTCCAGATAGGAAAATATTTTGAAAATTTTATCAGAATATCTATCGACCACCATATGAACAGGGTAATTAAAAAATGATCCACATTTTCTCCATAACATATCTTTAGGTTTTTCACACAGCCTTCTGCCCTTTTATCCTCATCACTACACACTGCTAGCAGAGCTGCCATATTTACACTGTAGCAGTATCAAGAAAAATGATGTAATAAAGCTCAAACTTCAATCACATGACCACAACAGTCCCAACTATAAGCACACATGAATAAAAGACAGTGTGACAAACCTAAAGATATGTTATGGTGAAGGAGCGGATAATTTTTGACTTACCCTCATACATACATATATATATTATCATAATTACATCTTAATCATTCCCACAAACCTGAGATCAGCTGCGACTCAGTTTTCATACACATAAGTGTAATCCTCAGGCCACCAGAACAGAAGGTTAAATTATCAGAGCATTTATACCCCAGATGAGTGCAAGGTGTTAAAAAGCACAGGAGTGTTGAAATCAACCAATCTGTTGGAGAGTGATTACCAACCTGACTAAAATGTTATAATAGCCATAAATGCTCTGAAAGAAGGTTTTTGGGAACAACCAAGATGCAATTATAATATTTAGCTCTACCACATTGTGTAGTATTGAGCACTTTGTATATTGATGTACCTCAAGTAGTTTTATAACTAAAAGTTCCTACTGTGTGTGTGTGCGTGTATATATATATATATATATATATATGGAAGAAGGCATGGTGAAGTAATGGATTGAGGAATCTGAGTTCCAAGTTCAAATTTCAATTGAGTTCATTACATTCACTTACCATTGGGCAAGATATGAATCCATCTCTTCTCCCTCAAGCTATGGGTAAATAGAACAGGCTAGGCTCTTTAGCCTTGAGTAGCAACCAGTTTAGGAGAAAGACAAGTCTGAATTCAAAACCTGCAGAGGGGCGTTTCGAGACCTTGTGGCATACTGTGCACCAGTTTTCTGTATTTAGCTCTTCCAAAAAGTGTGTTTGGTTTTGCACAAGCCTTCAACCCTTTAATCAAAGGATATGTGGGGGGGGGGGGGTGACTGTTGGGTCTAAGAACTGAGCAGCTTGACCCTTATGTGTCGAAAACAAGGAGAGTGTCTAGTAATATATTGCGTTATCCAGAAAGATCGTGCCAATTTTTAAGGAAAATTAAAAGCAAAATAAAATTCTGCCATTAAATATTTATTTTTGTTGCATAACATTTCTTCATTTTTCCTTCAACTTAAAAATTCTGTCTTCTCAGAATTTCAGTAGTTTCTTTGCATTAAGGTCGTATTTTATTTCATCATTGAAATTATTTTGCAAGGACCTGAATAAATGAAAATCTGAAGTAGCAATATCTGGTGAAAATGTTTTGGAATTGGCAGAAATACTAAATTTATCAAAATCTACCATTCATGAGCACATAGTGAAGCTTGGGTACTCAAATTGTTACAATGTTTGGGGACCATATAATCCGAATGAAAATAATCTGTTAAATTGCATTTCTGTTGGTTGGTTGGTTAATTCATTTAACTAGCATATCAACCTTCATTAGATCATTTAATGCTGAAAATCGTTTTTTGATTTGCTTCACCTAGTTTATATGTTTTATTGTTTTTGTTTGCAAGATTCATTGAATTTGTTTTTAAGGGCAGGGTCCCCAAGTCCTACCCTTGTTATTTAACCCATAACTGGAGGGAAAGAACGGATTAATACCTTTCCCAAGGGTACCACTGCTTAAGTGAATGCAGGGTATTCAACTGGAATTCGAACTCGGCTCACCGATTTCTCTTTCCGAGCCGATATCCCCTGCACCACAATGCACATCCGTCCATAAACGCTTACAGCACCTGATATTCCCAAGCAATCACTCATCTAAGTACTGACCAGGCTCAACGTTGCTTAACTTTGGTGATCGAGCGAGAACCAGTGTATTCAACGTGATATGGCCGTAAGCCTGCATTTCTGTCTGTGATTTGCTGTATAAAGGCAATGAAAATACCCGCCTCCCCTTTTAAGCAAATTATGACACAGGATGAAAAATAGATTGTTTACAACAATGTTCAGTGAAATACATCCTGGGTAAGTGACATGAGCCAACTTTAGCCACCCCAAAAGCAGGTCTTCATTCTAAGAAAGCCATGTTGTGCATCTGGTGGGATTGGAAAGGAATCCTGTACAATGAGTTTCAACCAGTCAATTGATTCTGGAAAGTACGACTCTTCAACTGGACGAATTAAAGGAAGCCATCTATAGGGATTGGAAAGGAATCCTGCACAATGGTCTTCTGCTAAGTAACCAGTCAATTTTGAAAAATACTGCTTGTAACTAGACAAATTAAAAGGAAGAAATTTTTAAAAAATGCCTAGAATTGGCAAACAAGAAATGTGTTCTTTTCCATCAGAATAATGCCAGCCCACACGTTTCTTTGATGACACAGCAAAATACTTGCCGCTTGACTGAGATGTGTTACCCCACTCGCCGTATTCACCAGACATTGCCTCTTCAGATATTCATTTATTCAGGTCCTTAAGAAATAATCTCAATGGTAAAAAATTTCAATTTTTTGGATGACATAAAATACCACCTTAATGAATTCTTTGTCAAGAAACCACAAAAATCCTGAGAAGATGCAATCTTTCCACTGAAGGAAAAATGGTAAAAGCTTGTGCAACAAAATGGTTCATATTTAGTTGAATGAATATTTAATAGCATAATTTTGTTTTAATTTCTCTTAAAGATCAGCATGAACTTTCCAGACAACCTAATATATATATATTTTTATTTTATAAAAGATTTTAGATTATTACAATGGGTAATACATATTTCACCACATCCTGATGTTATGATCGCAGCTAGTCAGACCCAAATGATACAAGAGTTGATCCTCAAAATATCCCCCCTCCCCCCAAAAAACCTACTTGGCTACTTAGCTGCGAAATATCTATTACCCATAAATTTGTAGAATAGCCAAAATTTTTTCAATAGTGTATATATATATATATATATATATATATATATATATATATATATATATATATACTCTTGAAAAAATTTTGGATATTCTACAAATCCATGGGTAATAAATATTTTGCAACTAAATAGCCACTTCTCATGCCCAAATCATGCAACAGTTAATGTTTAAAAGCATTTACTGTTGTATGATTTGGATCTGAGGAGTGGCTGCTAAGCTGGGAAATATTTATTACCCATGGATTTGTAGAATATCCAAAATTTTTTCAAGATTATATTACTCTGTTAATTTAATAAAAATTTAACATTGAGTTCTTTTGAGTTTGTCTCTATTGGAATTTACCTGACAAAAATACCAAATATTCTATGTTATATATATATATATATATATATATATATATATATATATATATATATATATGTGTATGTATGCATGTGTGTGCGTGCGTGTGCGTATTTCTGTCTGAATGTCTGGGATGTAGAGTTATCATTATTTACACTATTTATATTCAGACTATTGTCCACATCTCTGTTGTTCATGTTGTTACCTCAATGCTTCAGCCATTGTGCCCTCTGGCCTTCATCAGGTGTATATTAATCTAGGTAACCTAGAGGGAATTCCGAACTGAACCCTTTATTTAATCTAGGAGAACAGTCTACCCCTATAAATTAAATAACAGGTTCAGTAAAGAATTCCCTGTAGGTTTTTCAAATCAATATACACCTGACAAAGCCAGGAGGGTACAACAGCCAAAATATTGTGATAAGGACAACAAAGAAGAGTACAATAGTCAGTATACATGTACTCCTTATATTATATAAAAAAGTGATGAGCAAGGTATACTTTTAATATTTTTTATTTAATTGGCATGTTTTATGAGGATTAAAAGTGTGTCATCATAAAGTTGAAAAATAAATAAGTAGAAAAACTAAATAAAGAACTTATAAAATTTTCTGTCAGTAGCATTCAGTGAGTCATCTATATAAGAAGGGCTGCTGCCCAATTATAGGATACACACACACACACACACATATATATATATATATATATATAGAGAGAGAGAGAGAGAGAGCTGCATGCAGACAGTTTAGTCAAACAGAGAAGATTGTTGATCACACTCTTTCAAGTGAGATGTTGGGTGGGTGCAATCATTAACTGAGTGACAGCCACAATCACCTATATTTGAAATCCTGGTTTTTACAACTGAGAATTTGGTGAAAAATTAACAATTACCCCAGTCACAAAATGACATTCAGTGTGTGAAGGATAGAGAGGGAGATTTTATTTGATCGATATTTAATGTAAATAAAAGCAATTCATCTTTTTATTTTAATTGTTTTTCATACCAACCCAAATCCATTCAGCATTTGTTTGCAAATGCACTAACAGGAGTTCAGCAGATATTTAAAATTGACACCAACACGTATATCTTGAAGGCATGGCTGCATGAAATAGTATAGTGGATGCATAGCAAGCTCAATTGCAAAATGTCAAGTTCTTTTCTTGCACCTCTTGCTTGTGGAACTCTCTTCCAGCTAATTTTAATCTTCAAAAATTTAAAAGCAATGTTACTTGCTATCTGCTGTCCTGATTATTCTTCCTCTTGTACTTGCTCCTTAGCGGTGTTTCTGTTTTCTAATTCTTCCACACCAAGTAACCTCCTTGTCTCTCAGTGGCTTTAATACTTTGCATGATTAAAAAAAAATAAAAAAACTCATTCCTTATTATTTAAAATCAGGAAACAGTTTTTATCAGGTAAAATAATGAAAAATCCAGATTTATTTTTTGTCAATATTTCTAAAATTAATCAGTTAATGCTTTCAACTTTAACCCCTTATCAAAGTGGATAATAAACAAACGACACACTTGACCCTCCCCCCCCCAATCACTTTTTAAATAAAACTGAACGTGTTTTGTGGGGGGGGGGGGGAGATAATTAAAAACACAACCATGTTTGAACAAAAACTGTTATATGTGCTAATATATTTCAATGTGTTTATCATATAGGCAAATTACACTCATCTCTTGAACATTACAAATCACATATGTTTTATATACATTAATATGCAGTACCCCAAGGTCACATATATATATATATATATATATATATATATATATATATATATCCATTATATACATGACATTGATAAGATAAAGAACAAATGAGAAACGTTTATCAATCTAACATGTTCCACTTTTATTAGAGCTTCATCAGAGAATGAGATACGGAGAAAAAGGAAGAGAGAAATTCTTGTATTTTTATTTTGGTGTTGTTTTTTCTCCGTATCTCATTCTCTGATCAAGCTCTAATAAAAGTGAAACATGTTAGATTGATAAACGTTTCTCATTTGTTCTTTATCGTATCATTCTGCCAGATTCCGATCTGTATTTGATCCCAATTCATATACAACACTGTGCATACATCTACATTTAATCACGTGCCATACATGATAAATGCTTGGGCAATCATGTCCTAAAAGAGACATGACTGACTGGGTAGAAGATTTTCTCACAGTAGGTTGTCATTACTTTCTGCAGTAGTCTGGTTGCCAACCATGGCTATATAACCTAATCAGTCCTGCTATTTAAGCCATAGCTGGAGGTAGAAGAGATGGATTCATACTTTTCTCAAGGATATTTGTGCATAACTGAATGAAACAAATTCAACTGGAATTCAGACTCAGCTCTTTGATTTCTCTTTACAAGCTGATATCCACTGCACCACAATGTAAATTATCAACATCTTCTAGACCATAAATGTATAGACAATATATATATATATATATATATATATATATATATATACTAGCAGTATAGCCCGGCGTTGCTCGGGTGTAATGAAAGCTATTATATCATTATATCATTGATTTTCTGCAGTATTGTAAGAAATGCAACCTTGAAACTTCTGAATATCGTTTCTTATGTCTTTGTCTATGAGTGTATCAAATTTGATTAAAATTGGACCACTCCTTCTATAACAAGATTTTTTCAATTATCGATATTTATCGGGGGTACCTTGACACAAAACCTAGCTAAGAACACTCGCAGAAGCTTATAGCACAACTGTGTAAATTTGCAAGAAAACCGGTTCAGCCGTTTCAGAGTCTATAGGTAACGGGGACACACACACACACAGACAAAGTTCCATTTATAAATAAGTTTATATATATATATATATATATGTATGTATGTATGGCTTCATGATTGTATTCAAGCATGAAACACTGTTGACACTTGGTGTTGAGACCTCAATGTCTAACATATGGTCTCTACCTGATATTATGTATATTTATATATATAAGTATGGGTGAAATAATATTCCTTGTCCAAAAAAACACTATTTTTTAAAAAAAGTACTCAATACAAAGTAGAGCTAATAATATTTATTCAGAAATTATAACATGGATATGCTACAATATCACTACAAAAGTAGCTATTTTGTTTCGACACTTCATGTGTCTTGTTAAGACTTGACAAGACGCAAAATATATATATATAAAAAATCAAGTTCTTGTTTTTTAAACAAATCTCTAAAGAAGCTTAATTAAGTTAAAGATATTAGATTGAGACACTTTTCCTGCTTATTCTACTATATATATATATATATATATATATATATATATATATTAATGAAGATTAACTAAACAACCAACAATTTGAAATGATTTGTTTGAACATTATTTTTTACCGATACTCGTATTTAAGTAGATATTCTGTTTATAATCAAACAGTATTATATATTTACTTCTACCGGCCTGATTATTTATGATAAATTTTCATTATGAAAATGTGTGTCATTCGGCAGGATTTGAACCTGCAACCCCTATCCACATAGGGGAAGCCACCATGGTGCGTCTTAGACTTCTCAACCATGAATCACGATCAGTATAAGCAAAGTCAAATTAAACCTATAACACAATCTTTGAATTCATCATAATAACCATCTCTGCTATGAAATGTATGTCAACAAATGTAAACATGTTTCGGAAATTAACGAAGATTAACGAAACTTGGTTATAAACAACTGACAACTTGAAATAATTTGTTTGAACATTATTATTCAAATCCTGCCAAATGACACACATTTTCGTAATAAAAATTTATCATAAATAATCAGGCCAGTAGATATAAATATATAATACTGTTTGATTATGAACAGAATATCTGCTTAAATATGAGTATCAATCAAAAATAATGTTCAAACAAATCATTTCAAATATATATATATATATATATATATAAATTGAATATATGGATCAAAATCCAACAGAATAGAATAAGTAAAGAACAAGTAGGAAAAAAGTGTCCTTAATCTAACATGTTTCACTCTAACAAGATTCTCCAGAGATTCATTAAAGACGAATGATTTAAAAATCTAAGAGACAGTATGTTGATTGAGGTATAGTTTTATTGGTCAGATACATGCCATGTGTGATGATAAAGCAATGGATGAACATTAAATGTAGAAGAAAAACTTGTGTCTGTTTAAGTGTGTGTGCCAATGTGTAAAAAGAAAATTAGTTGTTTATTATGAATGTAAGTGAAAATAATGTGTGTTAATAGTATTTAAACTATAGACAAATTAAGTGTGCAAAATAAAAATATCATTTTAAGGTAAGCTATATTTATGGGTTAAAGTACTCAATATTAAGGATAGAGCCTATGTAAATATAATAATGGATACTGAAGTCAACACTGAACAGTGACTGTTTCATGCAATCTTCAGGCCATAAAAGTTGTATTTAAGCATGAAACACACTCACCACTGGGTGTTGACCAAAATATCCTCTTTTATATTTACATACACTATCTCTAATATTGAGCACTTTAACCATATATATATATATATAAGGGCTTGGAATGAACACTCCTTTTTCAAAAACAAAACAAGAATAAATTACTACATAACAGTCAAGACATGAAGTAAAATAATACCACCAGAGACAAAAAATCCCTTGAAATTTGATATAGAAGTACCCAAAAGCACTTGGGACAATAAAAATTATGGCCAATTTTTATATTCCTTAACGCCTACAAAATGGAAAAATGTTAGGATGCTAGAAAAACTTAAAAAATTAATTTAATCTTCCTTGTCAGGCATCTTTAACGAAAGATGTTTGAAAGAATGGCTGCTACCAAAATATCCATTTTTATATATTTTTTCTATATTGTGTATGCACATGCAAAATGGCATCACGTAAATAATACCCCACAACTTTAAAGAGAGAAAAAAAAAAGAAAATAAAAAGAAGAGAAAGGTAGAATGCAAATTGAAAACAAAACATTCAATTTGCTGCTCTGCCCGCCTGAGCTGCAAGTGATTTAAGATGTGCTGATATATCGATATAGCAAAACTTGAGAATTTGTCCGGCCATTGTATGTCACCAAACGACAATCAGAGAATTACATTAAGGAAAATATCAAGTTTTTCCAAGACTACAGCGTCAGTGTAAAAATCCTTGTCACTTCAAACTAAAAAAAAAAACTTTCTTTAAGTAAAAGAAAAAAAAGAAAAATAAAGAGGAGGATGGAAAGAGGAAAGAATGGCAGGCTGTGTCACCAACTGGTGCTACATGACACATTGCTTATGTCATTTCACAGTGAAGGTTCTGAAAGATTTGCTACAGAGACATATGTGGAGTTTGGGGGGTGGTTGAAGACCAGATTTTGATTCCCTTCATCAAAGACTGTTTCTTTTTCTGGTTTTCTTTCTCATACCCACCTTTATTTTTACGCTTCCTTTCTTTCCATCCCCCCTCCTCATACTACCCCCTCCGCCTCTACTTTTCCCTTTTGTTTTTCTTAATTTCCTCCTCCCCCCACTATCAATCTGATTTCTTCTTTCTTCCATTCTGCACCTTCTTTCCATTCTCTTTCTCTCTTCCTCACTCCCTTCCTTTCCTAATCTGCTTTGTTCCTCTACTTCATCCCCTTTTCTCTTTCATCCTCCTCATCTTCTTACTTTTCTTCACAACTTCCCAACCCCCTTGTCCACCCGTCCCCCACCACCTTGTCGCCATGACAACTTACCCTGTTTCTATTAAGGAATATCAGTTAGAGCAAAGCGCCAAAACTCTGACACTGGAAATGGCCAAACTCAGCCCCTCCCACCATCTTCAACCTCGTCATCTCACTTTCTCTCCAACAAAAAACCCCCACCCACCTAGCCTCCTGAAGCAATCGTGAGCCGAGCTTTATGCATTAGAAATGACACTGGAGACCTGCTTCTAAAACGTACGCTAAATGATAGAGTGCACAGGCGGCAGGGAATGGCAGCAGACACTGCACATTACTGCAATCATGTATCACTTCAATCCTCTTCCAAGTCTTTTTCCTTCAACGGGCCACGGCTGCTGCTGCTGCTGCTGCTGCCACCGCCAACACCTTTCGACTCTTTTGACTTCTCCCAACATCACTTCCCATCTTCCTTCTCTTTACCAAGAAGCAAGTTCACATTTTACTCACTTCCAACGAACATCTTTTTTCCTCCCTCTCTCTTTCCATCCTCATCCTTCTCTTCTACATTCTCTTTCCTTTCTCTGTCTTTCTACTCTTCCTCTCTCATTATCTTGTCCTTCTTCCTTTCTATTAACTTACTTCCTCTTCCCTACCCAGTCTTCTATTCTTATTGCTTTTTTTCTACTTCTTTCCTTGATTGTTCTCTTTTGCTCTCTTCTTTTCATCCTTTTAGACATTCTACCTTCTCTTTTTTTTTCTTTTTCTTACTTTCTTCACTTCTTTCTTTTATCTTCTAATTTTTATTTTCTTCATTCACTGTCTTCTTACGCAATCCACCATCACCACCCCACATCACACCTTCTGATTCCAATTTTGCTAGGATCAAAACATAGTATCTGTTCTCTTCTCATATATGATGCAAGAAGGCACACAATCACAGAAATTTCAACCCTATGGCAGCATCTTTCTCATGACACCATAAGAGTCATGTGTTCAGTATAATATTGACACTAACATGACAGTGGTTGTCATGGCTGACACACACACACACACACACACATATATATATATATATATACACTCACCTAGATTACCTGAGTTCTTTATATGAGATATTTCAAGGAGAGGGGATTTTGTTATGGCTTTTGTTTATAGGTTTATAGGCATGCCAGTTTTGTGGGTTTTAGGGACACTGTAAAGTTTGGATGGTGTGTGTGT